>JAHZNC010004879.1:0-12446 GCA_027744095.1 Zhuqinia jingwanae | reverse complement strand
GGATGAGAAGAAGAAGGGTAAGAAGAAGAAGAAGGATAAGAAGAAGAAGGATGAGAAGAAGAAGAGGAATGAGAAGAAGAAGAAGGATAAGAAGAAGAAGAAGGATAAGAAGAAGAAGAAGGATAAGAAGAAGAAGACGAAGGATAAGAAGAAGAAGGAGAAGAGTGGGAGGAGGATCTTCTCATGCTAAATATTTCAGAGCTTGTTGTAATGGGTGTGGGGCGACTCCAGGACTGGGTAGTGTCGTCAATTTTGTCGATAGTTTGATTTTTTCGAGCCTCACAAACCTGCTGTTCGATGTCGTAAAATAAATTACGGAGTAAATGTACCTTTGGATACGGCGTTCTCTTGAGACACTCAACGTCCACGTCAAATTTCATGTTTCCATCTTGTAGTTCCGACATTCGATTAACAATTTGCAGTTCGATTAACTCAGGATATTTGGAAGTCATTAGCTCGGAAAATGTGGTCGGTAGAAGGGGCTTGCTTGGAAGCTTTTTGAAAATAATACAACGGTAAACTCGCCAAGCGGAAATGACAGGATCTTCGTCCAGGCTTTTGGGTTGTACTGCACACCTTTTCCATTCTTTCTCAAAGTCCAGGGAGGGTTGGAGGGGAATACCGCGTGGACTTTTGGAACAACACGTAAAGGGTCCCCTAGTCACATGCCCGTCCTCGGTTCGTTGACACTCTTCCACCAAATCAATGCTTTGACAAAGACAAATCGAATAAAAAATAAAAACGAAGAATGTGACCAATTTATAGTGGACTATTATTTCGGAATTCTCCATGATTTCCGGTTTTACAATGTAAAAGAGAGTCAAGAGCTATATTCACTTTGCTGATCTAACAAGATTTGATCGCTTGGTACGTGAAAACAAGCAGTATTTCACATCCATTTTTTTTGTCAGTAGAGCGGATGGCGGATAGAGACAGACTGACGACAGTGACGACTGACCATACTGACCAACAATGTCAAGTTTAAAAGTTTTAACCTTTATCATGCAAATACCTTGCTTTGCTTGTATATGCATTGTAATTCCATTCATGAATATAAATAAGCATGCAAATTGTTTTGATGTTGTAATAAAAAAAGATGTTCATTTCAATTGTAACAAAAAAACCTTGGCAGGTTAAATAGCCGTGTAACAGACGAGCGGATGTATTTTTTAGCTGAGAGTTGACAGCTCAGTGTCCATAAAGCAGTCAGGTAAATTGATATTTGTCCCTCTTCTAAAGTATATATCATGTCATTAATGAAATGGCAAGGCAAATGTTTTACCTTCTCTAAACTGGAAATTACCAAGGCTTGCACGCTCAACAATTGCATTACCTGAAAACAATACGCCGTTGATTCACGCAACCCAATATTATTCGCCATAACTCGACAGTTTTGAATTGCAAATATTGAAAGGGATCCACCTCCAAACTTCTTGTGGCCGCGCAGTGTATGAAAAAAAATAAGCAGCTTCCAAATTAGTCAAAAATCAGATCATGTCACAGCAAATGTCTTTTATCATCTAATTTGACAATTAGGTTTTCTCTTTATTTTCGTACAAAAAAACGGGAACAACCTCTCAAAAAAGGTGTAATTATTTCAATATTACACAATAATTTTTTGTATAGTATGTATTGGTAATAGTATACTATAAATGTGAATTTTTTTGTGGTAATCTTAAAAATTACGACAAAGTAGTTAGATAATAGTATAATAATAATAATAATATCTCTAAATATTTGTAATCTTTTTTTCACATTATCATCATCATCATTATCGCGTTCGATTTATTTTATTATTTTTTTCTGCTATTCTCCAAAAAATTAAAATACTTTTTTTTCACCTTTCCATAATATTATTATTATTATTTTATTAGAATATTTACAAATTTATTTCTTTATCTTTTTTCAGAAAGTCTACACGTTTTTTCAATTTTTTTTTCTATATAAATTTATTAGCTTTTTTTCAATAAAGGACGACGATACGATGATCATAATATATGATGACATGATCAGCACATTTTTTTCTCATTTTTTTGGTGTTCCGGTTCCCAATATACATTTAAAAATTACATTTTAAAATGTTTATATTTATTTTTTAATTATTTTTTTTTAAAGTTCCGCTAAATCTGACCGGAGAAAAACGTATTAAATTAGTATTTTTTCTATATTTATTATATTCACAGCTAATAAACATTTTTTTATAGTTAAAAAAACTATTATGATAAATATAAATTGTCATTGGATTATTTTTCTTTTTGATTGGTATTCTACAAAAAAAAATTACGACAAAGATTATTCATAATAATTTTTTATAAACATTCTCATGTTTTTTTTTATACACTTTGCGAATAGATGTTACTGTCTTTGTTTTTGAATTACACAATAATAATAATGGTAATAATAGTAACAATAGTGTGTTTTTTTTCTTCTTAAAAATATTTTTTTTAGTGTACTTACTGCATACACATAAATATATTTATTGAATATAGATGTATGCTTTGTTAATACATACATACATATATATAGCCACTTAATTTCTAAATAGATGTTGGTTTTATTTTGGTTTGTAATATGATGACAATTTGATTATACAACCGATAGAGTCCAAAAACAAAGAGAAGCTTTTTTATAATTCATTTTCAAAACTTTTGTAAAATTTAACAAGTATGGTAATAGTAATAATCGTAAAAATAATAATTTTTTTATAAAGCACACAATAGCACAAATATATAAGTGCATTTAATAAAGTAGTAAAAATGAAAACCGTAAAAAGCTACTATTCATTTTTTTAAATTTTAAATATGCAAAGTAATAACTTTTTAGATGTTGGTGGTTGCGTTTCTTATTAATAATATTAATTTAATTATAACGGTGGTAGATCCAAAACATAACCATAATAATAATAATAATGATATATACGACTTTTCCCTTTCAAAAATCCAGTTTTGATGATGATGATGATGATTATTATTATTATTTAAGTAACTCAAAGTATATCATCAACAAAACAAATACGTGAAAAAAACACATTAGCTTTGTCCCCAAAAAATATGTCCGAAATGATATATTACTTTTAATTATATACATAAATTAAATAATATTTCCACACAAGCAAATCACAGAATTAATTAAACATCACATTTAAACATAATCCATACACAATTTTTTTTGGTGTTCCTTTCAAATAATAATAATAACAATAATAATAATAATAATGATTAAATTATCTGCATTTCGCATTCATACAATATCGTACCGCCACCACCGCACCTTGTAAACAAAAAACCAATAATAAAAAAACGTGCAACAAATTTTGACAAAAGTCAGTTAAAAGTTTTAAAATAAAATTGAAATGTTGTTGACGAAATTGTTTATAACTTTTTTCCCTCTCATTCTTCAGTGCATTTTTTCCATATTTTTCACATCCTCATCTTTTATTTTCCTTACACCGATCAATCGACTATTTTTTAATGTATGTTAATATTAAAAGGTGGAAAAGGCTACTTAAAAATTTGTTAGCTGGCTGTATATACTTAAAAATAGCCCTTTTCTATTTTAAAACTAGAACTGATTATGATAATGATAATAAATTGCATTTACTTTTGTTATTAGTAAAAGATGATGATGATGATGATCGTCAACTTGTCTGTGTTTATGTGTAACATAATACATACATATTATACCGCCATTTTTCTTACTATATCCGTTGGGAGACACACATTTTCAAAAATAAGAAATGAAGAAAAGTTTTACATAATTTATTCCATTTTTTTTGGTACCATAAGTATATATTTTTTTTTCGGGAGGGGTATTTTTTTGGTAGTCTGAAGGGAAGTACACTTATTTTTGCACTACAAAAAACTGAGTGATAAATTTTGGTAATAGCAGGCAGTTAAAAAATTATTGTTATGTCATGTCTATGAAGTCTTTTTTTTTTAAATACGACGACAACGACAAATATTTCTCTGTAGGACGAAAACAGGACATTTATTATTGTGTGGAGAAAATTGTATATATTTTGTTGGTATTATGTAACTCGTTTCCCTAATTTCCTTTTTTGAGAAGACAATTATTTTTTTTAAAGATTTTTTTTTGTTGAGTACGTAATAGTAGCTACGAGGTTGCTGTTTTTTTGGAGAGATTTTGGTTATTGGTTTTTTTTCGGGTACGGCGACGAGAAGAGGTGAACCTGACGAGTTGGGTACTTTTTTTTAAAACGTAGGTTATAGGGCTTCTTAAATGTCTACAGTTGTTGCCTATCTCGCCGGTGGTTGTCCCTGTCCTGGCACAACAGGAGGTTGACCCTGGCCTTCATGCGAGTGACTGCGCTCGTACTCGATGACTTCTCTGTATATCAGTTCCTTCCACTGTTCCACGGTGTGTTCACGCTCATCAACAGAATGATCATATGGGCCCGGCACAGGCTTCAAAAAATTACACTACACTTATGTTTCTCAATCATGACTCTTATTGGCGTGATTGGTCTCTAGAATTTTATAGCTTACCGCGTTAACTTCAGACTCATCATACCACACGTTAATGTAGGGATGGAGCAGTGCTTCATCGACACTAATTCTTCTCTCTGGATCGATCACCAGCATTCTGGAAAGGAGGTCACGGGCTTGACTCGCTAAAAAAAGAAAGAAAAAAAAGAAGTGAGATATTATATTTTAAAATTTAATCCTTAACCTTGTGGAACGTAATTTTTGTAGTGGTAAAAGATATAAAGTAAGTTCGAGAGATAGAGAGAAAAGTGGAGTCGGTTTAAGTACATTTTATGTTGCTACCTTTGAGCCTGGAATGTTCTGAGCTATCACTGGGGAAAAGTACGTCAGGGAAGAGTCTTTCAAAAAAAAATGCGACAAAGATTATATATATTCATAATAATATTCATTTCAATTCAATTCAGAATACTCTAATATTCATTTCAATTCAATTCAGAATATTCAATATTCATTTCAAACCTTTCAAACGAGTAATACAAGACAACGTAAAGACCATCATTTAGAGACTGAGTCAGAGTGGACCCTTAATTAAATTGCGACAGCATATGCAAAACGTTCTACATGGTTAAGTTATGTTATGGTAAAATTCAACCTGATCTGTAAATCTAAAAACTTATTGCACAGGGATATAAATAGTACAATGTACAAAAATACATTGACATTTCAGTTATCATCTACACAAGTACTTATTCAACTGCCAGTTAAAAAATTACTTGTAGGTGATGATAGCCAATATAATAACAGGTTTTCAAAGATTGGGGAAAATGGAAAATTCCTGTTATTTCCATGTTGGAATTTTTAGTGCGTAACCGTACCAAAAATGCGTTGTGCTGTCGCAAAATAAAGGGTTCACAACAGGTTCTTAATAATTAACAAATTGAAGTCACAATTTCACTTACATTCTTATGATTGACTAATTTCATTAGTTTAAATTCGCGGTAGGCTCGCTTGGCATGCGTCACGTTTTGGAATGGTCGAGATAATTTTTTGATTGCGACATTCTGTCCTGTAACTGTATCATAAGCGGAGCTATTCACACAAAATAATTACAAAGATTCATTTTTTTAATACACAAATATGACACACACAAACTCACACACATGATATAACAACACGTACACCACTATTTTTTTCTTGCTTCTATGTAGTTTTTTTTATAGTAATTACCATACGATCCCTTGAGCACCAGACCCAATAGGTTTCAAATTTTGGTATCGTCTTAAAATTGTGAACCTAGTGTCTCCAACTTCCACCGTGTAAAAATTTGGACTAATTTGTCCTCCTCCAGCACTTCCTCCCCCACCTGGTACACTTGCCTGTGCGCCCGCTCCCCCAGCATTATTCTGATTCCCTGCAGCGGAGCTACTATTAGCTGTCACCTTGCTCGCCATCTTTCCTCCCCCGCCTCCTCCTGTTGCGGCCGTTGTTGATGAAGAGGTTACTGCTTGTCCAGCAGCAGTCTGTTGATGACCCTGTGCCCCTCCACCCCCACCACCACCACCACCTACCCCAGAGGAAGAGGTTCCAGAAGCCTGTTGCTGCTGCTGATGATGATTTCCAGAGGTACCGCCTTGTGTCGTCGACCCTCCTCCAATATTATTGCAGGTTGCTGCTGATGAGGTATTACTGGCAATGCTGCTGCTGTTGTTACCTGTTGTGGTGGCCGACTGTTTAGAGGATGTTGAAGACGTTGTGGACGACGATGACGAATGGTGTTGTTGGTGATGGTGATTAGTGCTGGTGTGATGATGATGC
This sequence comes from Zhuqinia jingwanae, assembly GCA_027744095.1. Classification (NCBI taxonomy): domain Eukaryota; kingdom Metazoa; phylum Arthropoda; class Collembola; order Entomobryomorpha; family Paronellidae; genus Zhuqinia; species Zhuqinia jingwanae. The sequence continues at coordinate 6,186 of JAHZNC010004879.1, read as the reverse complement.
AACGGCATAATATATTATCCTCCTCTTCGTATATAATATTGTATCTTTTTTTTTGTGTGTGTGTATGTTTGTCTGTGCTGATTTTTATTCAGTCTCTTTCTCAAAGTGGAAATACCTATACCTTCTCTGTTTTTCGGCTCAACTTAAATAATGTATATATTACCTACACAAGTAGTACGTACGTGCGTTATTTACCAGTGCTCAATCTGACACACACTAGTTTCCTTCTTTTTTTTCTACACACACTGGTAATATCCAAGATAGACAGTCAATGTAAAACAGAGAGAGAGAGGAGTTTTTTACAGCTTATGTGCTGATGACGATGACGAGACTCACTGATATTATTATTATTGCCTACACGTATGTATATTTTTTTAATATGATGATGACTTGACTATGACTAAGCTAGGCAAGTATGTGTGTACCGTGAGCTGTTGTTGTTTTATTCTATTCACTTGACGTGGTAATTCTCTTCTTCTTATTTTTTTTCTCTCTTCTTTTTTAGGATGGGATTCTTGTACTGTTATTGTCAATACCACACAATATATGTATATGTAATGATGAATATTATTATTATATCTCTTTACTTAAGTATATGTGTGTATCGGAATGTAGCAGTATTCTCGTTTTCATGTGTGTGCATGTGCGTTTTTGTTCAAACACGCACACTGACTGACTCAATCCTCAAATCCTTTTTATTATCTGTATAATCATGAGAAGTGTAGTAAGTAGTTGTTGTTGTTGTAGTAGTGGTAGTAGTAGCAGTAGTGGTAATAAAATAATGTAACGCAGATGCTCTCGCACTCTTCAAAAAAATACTTTATTTACTTGAGTAGGACTCTGTGGTTTGAAGAAAATTGGATACCTGAAACATAGAAAGTTCCAATTAGATTTACCAAATGGTTGGTTGGTTGAGAGAGAGACAAAGGCGATAGGATAAATAGAGTCATGTCCATGTGATGTGAAATTTTTTTTGATTACGTTTAGCAGACAAACAGCTATTTTCCATAATGCTCATTTTCATACATTTACTATATAAATAATTACAATGATGACTTTTTTCGCACCTATTACAGTTTACAGACAATAAATACATTGAATGTACTTACTTCTTTACGTGTCGAATTCTCTCTCCAAAATCCTTCCTTTTTAATTATTTCATCCGGTTCTCAAAGAGAAAACACTGGACTGATTTTTAAAACCAAACTGTCTCCTTCCATTGTCAACAAGAGAACTAGAAACGCAACTTTTTATTATTGTTCTTTCTATCGTTGGTAGTATTCTTCCCGTCAGTATTTCTATTTCAAGCATGTTCACTTTTCTTTACACAAAAATAATGACACTTTTCAGAAATATTTCCCTTCTAAATCGACAGCACTAATATAAAGCACACAAAAATGTAATATTATACACAACCAATTTTAATTCATTTTCTCTGAATCCACTTTATTTTTAAAATAGTAAACAAATTCTCTTTTGCTCTATTTTATTCAATTGACAGCTTTTTTATAGTTCCATCTGCATGTGTAAGCATACAGAGATTGTATGAAGGCAGGCAAGAAAATTCATTCCGTGTGAGTGTGTGTGTGTGTGTGTGTATATGAGTGTTTGTGCGAGTAAAAATATTTATGGTAATAAAAAGAACAGGCTAATGTGCCTGTCTACGTTTTGTTCACTTTCCTTCTTGAAGTAGTAGTAATCTTGTTGTGTACCCTGTCCCGCAATGACTGACCTTCTATTTTCCTCTCTCTTCCTTTTACCTGACGTACGACGAACACGTAGAAAAAAAATACTTTTTTTTAGGCAGACAGAGAGAGAGAGAGAGCAAAAAAGATCTCTACTTTTTTTCTTCTTGTTGTTGTGAGTATATGCCTGTGTGTGTCCTTCTTTACAACGACATAATAGGTATTATTATATGTACATATATATACTCCAGTAGTATCAATATTATTATTACGATTATCTCAGCATGTATGCCTAAATATAGATGGTATGGTTCATGATGTTATGTATATTTTTGGAAGGTATAAAACGACTGTTCCTGTCATCATGAATGAGTAGTGGAGATTTAGAGGAAAAGACAGGGAGTCTTCTTCCAGCAGCAGCACAATTGTAGTACAATAGCGGTCCTTTTTGCTTGTCTCCTTGTCGTCGTCGTCGTGGAGTATATGTAGTAGCTGTGTGGACGTACAACGGTAGTAGTCGTAGTAGTAATAGTAGTTGGTCTTGGTCTCTTTTTCATTCTTGGTCCTACAGAGAAGAGCCCAAAGTACCAGCATTTACTGCTGCTGCTGCTGCGATCTCCGATGCTGCTGTATTTCTAGGATGATGATGATGATACCCCACTATTTTATACTTGACTGCTACTCACTACGGAAAAAGGATATACGATAAGAAGTATTTTAGTTGTGTAGCAGGCTATAAAGTAAAAATGTATTGCATTCTTTCTGCCAAAAAATAAAGTTACAACAGGACACACAACTACAATAATATTATATGGTGCGGTGGTGGTAGTGTTAGTAGTGGAGGAAGAAAACTATATGCTGTTATATTATATGCTACTATTCATATTATGTATTTTAGTGTGGAAAAAAATAGGAAAGGAAGAGAGGATCGAAACTCCAGCAGGAGCTCGTCATCATCATCATCATCAACAACATCATGGCATTGTATTGTACCCACACAACACACACACACACATGCACACGCAAGTCCCATTACATTCACATATACAAAACAACCATATATACAGATATATATGATGAAATTATACTCGTGTTATTCAAGAGAAATAATGTGTGTGTATATGCACACACGCCTGCATATATATGGGAAAGAAGAAGAGACTAGCTGGCTGTTGCGGTTCGGTAAAAACACTGCATGTTGAACAATATAGGGATAAGCAGCAAGGAAAGCAGAAAGTCAAAGCAAAGCTAAAATGTATAATATATATGGCTTGTTAAGTAAGTATACACACGATGTGTTTCCACAGACGAGAGAATTTCACTTGTGTTCTTTCATGCTGGAGTTTCTCTGAAAGAGAGACCTTTTTGTGTAAGGCAGACTGAGAGAGAGCGAGAGTGAGTGAGCTGCTGAATGAATGGAGTTAAAGCTGAATACATCATCGGAAAAGAGTTCTGACTCTTCCTCTTCTCTCTCTCTCTATTTTATATTTCTTCTTTTTTTCCCAAAAAAAAAACAAAACTGCTTAACGCATGCATGCATGACATATCATTTGCCTTGCATGGAGCAAACAAACTCTTATGCTGCTATTACTACTGCAGTATAGCCGTGGCATTAGAGGTGATGGTGATGCTGTCGAGTGAAATGGTGAGAGAAAAGCAGAGAGAGAGAGAGCGAGAGAGAAGATGGTGTAGATTTAACTCAATGTTGAAACGGCTCCAACAGCTTTAAAATGAATCTATCTCAATAACACTTTTAGGTTTCATTTTCCTTTGGAGCAACACACACTGACAAAGTGAAAGAATGGAAAAACGGAGATTCACTCTTGTTAAAGTTGTAAACACACATATTGCATCGCACACAAAATTCTCTCTCTCTCTCTCTCTCTCTTTCTTTTCATATTTTTTTGCTTTCTAATAAACATCTACCAACATACCTACGTTATCGCATAAACATATTATATGTATGTATATTTGCCTATGGGAGAAATGAACATTCATGCGTAGGTAATTTGGGTTTTTTTGGAAGCTCAAATATAAAATACAAAAAAAACGTTTGCTGTTGTAAGCAGAGAGAAAGGCAAGTATACAAACATAATTATGCATAAATACATACAAGGTTTTATACAATGTGTAATTAAGAAACAAAAGAGAGACGGAGGTCAAACTTATGAAAAGCGAGTTATGTGGGAGATGCTGCTGCTGATATGTGTGTGCGTTCTGCTGAAATAGCATGATGTCGTGGATGATGATCATCATATCATGAGACTGATGAGATATGAAATGAAATCATAGTGAAGGATATTTAATCAAGCGAAAAGAGAAAGTAAAAATGGTTGACTTGGCTCTTGCTATATGATAATATGCTGCTTGTTCTGCAAATTTCCACTCCAGCTATAGCTACGTAATGTGTGGTAGATAGGATAATAAGAAGAAATGTGACATTTTGGAAAAAAATAAGTAATGAAAAAAAATCAAATCTACAGGGTGCTTCGCCAGCAAAAAAAAAAGAAGAAAAGTTGCAGAAAAAATTAAGGAGGAATATATAGCAAGGTGAAACTATGTGAGCAATGATGATGATGATGATATGATGATCATCAGCATCCTGTTTGCTCCTCTACCATTTCTCTCTAGTAAGTAATAAAAATGATAGAGCTTTCAGCAGCCGCAGCAGCACTAGCACTATCCCTGTTGTTAGCCTCTCAGCATCAGTTTAGTTTCACAAGCATACCACCTACGCACCGAAACTAAACAGCATAGCAGCAGCAGCAGCAGCAGCAGCAACAACATCATCTCCTCATCATGATCATCCGTTAGAGCTGCATCTCTAGAGAGAAATATCTCGTTATCACAAGTCGAGTTTTCGCTCTTTCCCCTGTACCTATTACCTTGCCCTCATGCGAAGAAAAAAAGAATCAAGGATAAAAGATTTAAAAAAAGAAGATTTTTTTTTGTCTTATTCCTCTTACCATGTCTTGTGTATTTCTTGCTTCTTTCTTTTTCCTTCCTTTTTTCTCTCACTCTCCAATGTTGTCTTGGGTGTCTTTAAGATGGAAGAAAAAAAGGAGAAAAGAAATTGGGTAGATGGGTCTTCACCCTTTTCCCTTATATTATTTCTTCTTCTTTTTTGTCTTTTCCAAGTAGTTAAGTTCCAAGAAAGGAGGACCAAGAGGAAAAAATAGGAGGAGAGGAATCACTACCAAAGTCATATTATCATAATAGTTTTCCCGGTGATGATGATAATGGCTGTGTAGAATATGTAAGTGTAGTGGAGTATAATATCTGGTATAATATGTATACCTACTATTATGCATGTATGTACTTTTTTTTCTTGGAGATTCTCTTGTGCAGAGTAATGCATATAATTAAGTGTACGCTTTTTTCGGCTTTCACAAGGGAAAAAAGGATGATGATAATAATAATAGTGGCAGCAATGCCAGCTCACTTTGCTTCTCCATCGTTGCCCATTAGCATATATTTAAGTGGCTGCTTGCTTGTTGGGCTGGTATAATATGTTTGTACGTAGATGAGGAGAATGAAAGAAGAAGAAACAAGGCTAGCAAAAGAGAATCAGAGAGAAAGAGAGAGAAAGAACATGAGACTATAGAGAAAGCAATCGATATTTTTTTCTCTCTAACTCTTCAAGAGAGAGAGAGAGAAAGAAAGAGAGAGAGAGAATTGTACAAAAAACTTAACTCAAACTTGTACTATTCTGGCGGAGGTGGTGGTGGTGGTGGCGATGGTGGAAGCCCCATTTCAGAATTATTACGACAGCGACGACGATGTGGTGGTATGTGTAGAAGAGTAGAAGCATTTCATCTTGGTGTTTTCACGAGTTTTTCCCTTGGTTTATAAAACAACATGTATGCAAGAGTTGTGTTGTATATTTGTGTAACTGGATAGGTATGTATATACATATTACTTATGATATGTTTAAATTTGACTCTCTCTCTCTCTCTCCATGTTTGTGTGAGTGCTTATATGCCTATTTGTTTGTAAAGTAAAATGTGGATAAAAAAAACTGAACATGACTGAGTGAATACTAGTAGTATAAAAGAAGAAAAAGAGGTAGATAAAAGGTAGGTAAGTAAGAAAGAGTGTATGTGTGTGAGAGAGAGTGAGGGCTACCTTGGTTTGATGTGTAAAAGACCCACACTTTTTTTAGACGATATCACACATGCCATAACGCGGGGACTAAAGTAAAAGTAAACTAATAATATATGGTGAATGGCAAGAGGAAAAAGTGTGCCCGCGTCTTATACTTTTGGAGGAAGCCGTGTGTCGTGTGTGTGTGCGTAAACAAGGCATTTTTATATCAACTTTACTTACTATATGTGTATGAGAAGCTCTATGAGAATGTCTGAGAAAATAGGAAGCCGAAATTAAGAGAAAAACGAAGAAAAACCTGAGATAAATATATATTTTTTATTCCATTTCATGAAATTCATCGAAGGACAGGAACCAGAACGTGTGCACATGGCAAGAGAGAGAAAGAGAAAAAAAA
>JAHZNC010004878.1:0-26149 GCA_027744095.1 Zhuqinia jingwanae | reverse complement strand
AGCGGGACTTGTGCATCCAGAGCTTGACGACTCTAAGACTTGTATTATCACATAAATTAAGGTTGATTTTAGGAGCAATATACCAATAGTATGAATAGCATGTTAATAAATATGCCAAAATTTCAATAGAAACTACGTTCTGCGAGAAGTGGTAAATGCTTGTCCAAATTGAACTCTTGAATTATCTCCTTTCCAATCTTTTTTCCAGACTGATTAATCAATTGAATTACTTCATCCACAAGATCCTTTATATGCAAACTTTTGTCATTGATTAGCTGTGAAGCGAAATATAAGGTGAAATGAATATTATGTCCATGAAGAGCCTAAAAATATATTACACAATATTATTTAAATGTATGTATACCGCAGCTGCTTCTCGAACTGTTTTGTAGGTTTTCTCTAGGAAATCATCCAATGTCCAAGGTAGATTCACAAACTCTGCACAAAGTATGATATCTTGCATGTCATCGAATGTTCCACTTATTTGATGGTCAAATACATCATGCACTCTGAGTTCAGAATATCATGTTGTGATTTAGCAAGTTTGCTTAATTATTAGTAACACAATTTGAATAGATGTGTGTATATATAATGTGATTAATTACTGCGTCACTAGTGTGTTGAAATCATTCATGGATTTAATGCAACGCTTGTAGTAATTTGCCCACAAGCTACTTGTCCAATTGATCACAGTGACTGCTGGATGCAGTAGGGATGCTAGTCGTACGATTTGGGGGAATAAGAGAGGACGCACCTCTGCTTTTACTTTTTGGACTCCACAAGTGAATAATTCCAAAAGCATCTGAAATTTCATCAGTCAAATGGATACGGAATGATTTCTACACACAAAACTTCATTTCTTTATTGTCATTACAATTGTACGTCTTACATCCAGTCGGTCACAAACGGACTGAAAGTGGGAACTTTTTAGCAATAAAACTTTGGTTGGAAGTGGAAGATCACACATCATTTTACTCAAGCAATCTCCTTCGGCTATCGAAGAAACAACTGTTTGACTCAGGTTAATGATAAATTTCTCATTGTTTTCATACTTTAATACAGGAAGCTTCAGTGGTCCTTCAACCGTGCTCAACTACAAAAAAAATAGATTGGTATAATATCCTTGTTTTAATGTACATAGTTATAGGTAGTTTTCTGTGTGTTTTTTTTGGTTCCCTGAATTCCTACCAACCTTGCAAGCCTTTTCCCATTTTCGTAAAAATCTTATTTCAAAAGTGGCTGCTTCCATTGCAAAGCCATTATATTCGCGAACAAGTACTTTGTACTGAGGTAGTTCTCGTAATTTTGGATGAGCAGCGAATTCCTTTGTAAATGTTTCCAGTTGCATTACCATTGCTCTAATCCACATAACTTTTCCTGTTGATTTTTGAGCAAAATAGTTCCGAGAATTGTTAAATAGATACTAATAATATAAATCTCAAAGTCAACAATGAATTTTTTTCTTACCTCCAACTGGAGGCATACCACGAGGTACATTGTCCTTCCTTTTTTTCTTGTGAAAAATATCTCTAGTATACCTGATTTTACCCAGAAAATACTCTGCAATTCTGTCGTATTTATCATCCACTGTACACAACTCCACCTAAAAGTATTTAATCCATGCATATAACCGTTTGTATGCATCTTAATAATAATATTTATTTCATAATAATTATTTTGATGATTGAAATGACTTTGCATACATATTTATTGACTTCTTCGATACGTTTGAGAAACTTGATTGCCTGAGGACTCTCCCAAGTATCGCAATAATTTTTTTCAATCAGTTTATTCAGTGCCAATTTCATATCCTCCGTTTTCTCAATGAAAAAGTCAAAGTCGACATCAATCTCATGATTGCGATAATCCAAGTGATTATAATTTTTTGTGTTGAGGGATTTCACCATTGCATTGAATTCTTTCTGTTTCTCGTCGATCGTGTCATCCCACAACAGTCCGCAAACATGTGTTGTAAACAATGCCTCATAGCCATCCAAGGTTTTAAATATATTTAATATTTTTTGAAGTCTGTTACAAAACGAATCAAATTTCCCAAACACGTAATGTTGGCTTATGCAAATTTCTTTACTAGTACTCTTTGCCTTGCTCTTTGCTGAGGACAATGTATATGCCTTTTTGTACGATCTATTCAGTTCAATGCAATCACTTATCTTGCTGTGGACTAGGGCCCTTGGCTGGCTCCACAAGTCCGATTTCCCTCCATTCGTGAGAAACATTTTGCAACGCTGGATCATTTGATTTGTTATTTTCACAAGTAAATGAGATATCTTTTCTGATGTATTATAATAGGTGGATGATGTTTGAATCATCATCACTGTTTGCATGAGCATTTTCACGTCTCCCTTTATCTTTTGTGGATTATCCAGGTACAGGGAATGTGCAACTTTATCAATTCGGTCAATGTAGGCTGCCGTATCCTTTGCCTCATTGAAAACATAGTTAACCCGGAACTCCAACGATTTCCATACTTTCAAGGCATTTGAACCAGCAATTTGAAGACACAAAATTGTGTACTTCATTTCTCCCGAGTAAATCTTTTGGGACAGCAAAGCAAATTGCGCGGCCCGATGCTTCCAATACTCTACCTCGTCTTGAGGTCCATCAGAGTCAACCTCCTTTCTAAGTCTGTCAGATTCGGACACCAGTTGGGTTACCGTGTCTGTCCATGTTCGCACGGTTCTCTCAAGAATTTGTAATTTTTCAGGCATTCTGGCATATCTTCGTATATCTTCAATTTGTTCATGGCCGTAGAAAACCCGCTCTGTTACCGCCAACGTGCCGTAGTCTTTTTGAATTAGTTCCAGTACTCGGATTGCACTACAAAATGAACGCAATGCTGGAACCATTCTTTCCCGAATAGAGTTTCTGACAAAGTCGTCAATTTCACCATCTTCAAATCCACCTGCGAGTCCCATCAAACTGGGAATATATACTAGATCAATGGACTTCCAAATGTTTCGAAGCACCCCACCAGCATGTCGGCCATCGATTGTTCCACAAATCAATTCCTTTCCAAATATGAGATTAAAATGTCCAATAACTTGTGGTGTAAAATTCAAATTTGTAAATAATGCATGTTACTCGTTTACACCCGCATGTATTTGTACCTTGTAATAGTTTTCTTCTGTGATAGGTTTAATGTTTGATGTGCGAAAATAAAATATAGCAATTCCACTAAGCAACTTTGACCGTCCATCTGTATCTACTAGTCGCTTTTTCATTGCCTGTCCTGAGCCCAGTTGTTTTGGGGGACTTCCCCGACTTGATTTTGGAACCTTATGACAAAAAAGTTGCAAAGCAGTTCAACCTTGGTTAAAGCATTATGCTCATTAAGAGAAGGGCAAAAGCAATCATGAACTGACAACTAACCGGTTCATTTGCAACTTCCACTGGTTCATCTTGATAGTATAAAAGAAGGACCATAGGACTCTTTGGTTGAAACAATGCATTAATTTTGGGTACCTACAAAATAATATATACCACAAATTTTTATAATCCCATAAAACATATCTAACTATCTTTTCCAGACTATTAGTGTTACCAAAGATGCCTCGTGAATTTGCTGTGAAACTTCATGTCTGGGCAACTCTGAGGATTCTGACAAGAATGAGTACATATACTCCAATCTAGCGTCACTCTCTGCACGACGTTTTTCAGCCATATTTTATGATTGTTTTTTTTTAAATCTACGTTTACAAAGTATTTATGTAATTTGCACCCTGTAGCACTTACTACATTTTTTTTAATAAACGAAAGCGAAATTAAAAAAGAAGAAGTAAAATAGACAATCTTGAATTTTTGTAAAATTGTAAAGCAAAACTGTATGCACTAGTCCATACTGAATTATAAAGTGTTAGTTGGCGAATAAGACTTATTGAGACTAGAAAATATTTTTTACTGCGTAAAAGAAGATATTTTTTACCATTTGAAACTATCATTTCTTCGTTTGATCAATGAGATCAATAAGTGTGGTAAAAAGCGAAACGATACGCCAACGGAATGGGATGCATTGTTACGGAAAATGAACAAAATGCTTGTCCTTGCAAGCAAGGTGAACTTGAAATTGCACTTTTTTGTGCATATATGCGATGGACACTTATTATTACAAATTATCACAATCATATTTATGGAGGTTCTAAAAGATAATGTGAGTGTGGAATGCTGGCCAAGATGGCCTTTGAAATGAACATTTTTTTGTGTTCTATCGTCATGCATTTTTGTTCTAGGATCCCATCTTTAATCTTTCGGTGGGCAATAGAGTTTAAAAAAATAACTTTTGACTTTGAGTTTTGATTGTTACGATGAATTTACATGAGCCAGACTGGTTCTACGGAAATGATGACTAATTTGCCCTTATGCTGTATATATTTTACTGCATCATGCACATTTCATTACCTCATCATACAAATATAATATGTATGTATTTTTGTTTCGGGTAAAAACATACTTGCGGTTTTTGTGAAAACGTAAATATATATACGTAATTAACAGTTTTTCAGGCTTTGGTCCAGAGTACAAAGAAAAAGATTCATGTTTGACGTATGTATGTGTAGGCACATTGGTAAATTAGCTTGAATTTTTTGTCAATTTTTTTTCCAACCAGCAAAACAAAATACTTCTACTCGTTGTACTCAGTACTTTGTTTTTTCTTCCTTTTAATGGTTCGTCTGTTCATTAAATATTCGTCATAATCTCTAACAAAAGCACATTGTCTACTTTGTAGAATTGGTGGATTTGCATAAAATTCAGATATTCAACTTGCTTATAATAGAATATTATTTTTAACTGCGTTTAATATTGCATCGTACCAATAAGATTTTTGAGATTGTATTATATAGCTACATACTCCCTTGCATATAGCCCCGATCTTTGCCAGTTTCAAGTTAATTTGATTTTTATCAAGCCATCAACAAGATTGGTGATGTAGAGTGAAAAGAAGCAGCAGTATAATTTCAGTTAAACTTGGGATAAAATTGAAAGTATTCGCTGCAAAAGTAAAAAGTGTAAACGTAGATTTGATTTTTTAAATTGACATTTATTTCGCAAATCAATCGGTTCCGGTGAATGCCTAAAAATTGAAACCAGTCACGGACGCGTAACACGAAAATTCAGGTAATACAAATCAAGTATAATTACAGTCTGATTTGTAAACACACAGGTTTTGAGCGTGTATTTATTAAAACCTTTGCATTTTAACAGATATCAATTTACAGTGATTTGCAAAGTGTGGAGGGTGACTTATTCATCATGATGAGATTCGCCTTAATCAGCTCAATTTGCTTGTTAGTTATATTTGCCGATACATTCATTAGTACCGAAGCAACCGCAATGTACGATCCAACTGAAGACTTACAGGGAAACAAATCCAGAGTATTTTTTGGAAATCATCGTTCGCTGAAACGTGTTGCTCGATCCCCTGGAAGGTGTGTGGAGGAATGCTCTGAAGATTCAGATTGTCCAAGGGAAACGAGCTGCATGTCAAGTGGATGTGGTCACCTATGTATCTAAAGAGAAGGAAGTAGTTTTGTCTTTAGAGTCTGTTCAACCTGGGCATTTCACGATTTCCCCACAGGCTTCACGCTGGTCCCACATGAAATGACAATTTTTGTATGTGTATGGTTAATGATTATATTTTTGTTTTGTTATTTGTTTATTGTTAATTCACAGTACAATACTTTTTTATATTACTTTTCATCCTGGGTTTAGAAAAAATAAAGACATTGGTTTCCTTTTACTTGAACAAATCTTATTTTAAATTTGTCGTAAAATATAGGTCAGCTAAACCGTACGAAATTTTCAAAATGGCTTTCGTCGTTCAGAGACCCATTCATTGTTATTGCGCTGCTGTGTACACACACTATCTTGGAAAGGCAAGTATTACTAACTATATATCTGTGCATAAGTATGCATGAGTGACTCCATAAATCTCACAACCGACAACAATGATGCAGCCAGTTGCAAGTTTATCTCGCCAATTGACGCCCACGAATTTCACGCTTTCGTAATATGTACGTACGTCATGGGACACTAAATGTGTTTCAACAAAACCGGTTGTAGCTAAATGCTTTGTATATATTTGTATTATCTTATCATACCCAATTTTAGCCTTGTTCCTTTGAGCTTAGCTTAGACTAGCCAATGTCACTCAAATTGGCTGAAAATCATAATAGGGCACAACTACTACTACTACTTACTACACAGCACTTCATTTGACTAAGGGCAATTTTGGTGTGTGGCCAAAAAAATTAGTTGAGAGGACGGACGTACGGAGAGACAGACACAATCTCGTTCCTGGCATACACCAATAAAGATAGTAAAGTCTCAAATTTTTAGTAAGATGTAATAATAATATGTCATATTTTTGAATCATACAATTATAGGAAATATATACACGATCTTTCAATGCAGTTTCAGAAAGGGTTAGACCAGACCACGAACTTTTTAGTATAATATGCTTTCATTCATACTGTAATGTGCCGTGAATAATGCGCTTGCAATAATGAGCAATGCAATGTGACGCATTTAAAAAGATAAATGCTGAGAATCATTCCAAAATCACGTCAGTGACGAGCGAACCGAGTGGAGTTGCTTTGTTGTCGGGAACAAGCTTTGCAATGCAATTGTTTTGGTTAAAGTTCGCCAATTTGGTGTTGTTCACAGTTGTATTGTTATCCAGTGTTTCTGGTAACAAAAACGCTGGATATGAAGTTGATTCAGATTTGCGCTTGGATAGTCAATCTCCTTTCCATTCGGAGAACGATGAGGGGCAAAGTGATGACCTAGTCCCTTTACGCAGGCAAATTAGGTCGTTAACAGACGTCAATTACGAACTTCAACCTGCGGAAGGACGTCACAAAAACAATAAGCAATCTTACAACTACAAATCAAAGCCTAAAAGAAATCACTACAACCATCATAACCGAAAATCACAAAATCATCATGGCAAAGGTGGTTACCACAATAGCGACTCTTACGACTCCAACTCTGGGTATAGCACTAGCAGCAATTCTGACAGAGCACGAAAGGGAGATTACGGAGATTCGGACCACAAGGAATATGGAGGGAAAAGTGGAAATAGCCATGGAGGTAAAAAAGGTGGTGGAAGTTCATACGGAGGAAGGAGTGGCGGGTCTGGAGGCTCACATGGAGGTTACGGGGGACATTATGGAGGGGGTTCTGGAGGAAATCAGTATGGCGGTTCAGGTGGGCAATACCACAGCTCTGGAGGAACCGGGGGACAGCATGGCAATTATGGCGATGATGCTGGCTCATATCTTAGCGCAGGTGGAGGGTACTAGGACGTATTAAATATTATATGCAGTGAACTGCTGTGAAGAAAAGAAGAAATCAAGTCAGTCTAAAATGATAACTTTAGTTTCTCTTTAATTTATAAATTTCAGGACCAAAAATATTCTTTATGTAAAGCTGTACAAACAATAAAACTTTATGTACAAGTCACAACATTGCAATATGTACAATGCATACATATTATGTATACTCATAGTGAAATATTTTTTATACAGAATTTCAATTTTTTTTAGAAAATAAAATATATTTCATTGAGCATTACGGTTTCTGTTTATATTTTATTCATGCCGGTCGCTGTACACGATGTTGTGTCACGTTGGAATGTCCAAAAACAGTATTGAAATTGTTATATGTACTGTTCATCATATAGATTCCTAGAGAAATTCCTCGGTTCTGAGTAATAGCTATTCCTTCCATGCTTCCCTGCGAATTAGCCCCAATACTGCTAGGAATTTCTACGATAAAATGACATTGGAAATTTAGGAATTCTAAATACCTACTTACACAGTTCACATGCACATCTTGATATATATTTTAAACTTAATTGCTGGAATTTAATAGAAAGGCTTACTATCTTTGCTATTTGGATCAAAAACGAAAGGTGTAGCAGGAGGCGCAGGTGCAATTGTTGGCTTCGCTGATGCCTTGTTAGGATCAAAAACTAAAGGCTTAGCTGGGGGTGCTGCTGTGAATGCTGGTCGTCCGGGTGGCTTTAAGTGTCCGTGTTTCCCGAGGAAAAACTTATCAGGTCTTGTGACTCGAGATACGGACGCTCCCTTAGCCAAGTGACCAAAAAGTTCGTCCCATTCGGAATCTATATATTCAACCCTGAATATTGTTAAATATCAAAGAATTAAACCCAGCCAAATATTTGAATGAAAAGGAAAGTAGATTTTATCCGTGTTACTCAATGATTTTAGCCTACCCTGAAGGTGCCGACTCCATGTAGTTGCTGGTCATTAGCACTATCAACAATATAACTGACACGTCAAAATACATAATTAACCATCATTCTTGATTATATTGAAAGAAATCTTTCATCAGCTGTAAAATAAATAAATGAAGTTTTTCAGGAGTAAAAAATTCACCATAATGAAGATTCACTTCGCCTTTCTATAAGTATTCATGCAGTACTACTTTCATATCATCATATCCTGTTTATTTTCCTTTTACAAAGCATGCTTGATGGATTTTATGGGCACTGCAAGCCCTTCAGCGAAGTACACGGGGTTTCTCTGTTGAAAAACTGTAATTATAGCATATATGTGGTATCAGGTTGTGAAAAGGAAGCAAGAATGAATACATTATGAGGTCCGTTTTCTTTCACTTAAAGCCCTTATTTGTACATACTAATTTTGTGGACAAGGGATAGTGTAAAGTCCTTCAATCCTTTCATTGGATTATGATTACACAGGTATGGTACGGTACCCAGCTAAGCTATTACATTTTCAATTTTGAGTCAAGTAAAGTGTGATGATTGGATGATGATTAATATTTAGGTTGAATATATTTAAGGACCTAAGTGTGTATACATAAAATGTGAATGGTAGGTATACTTATAATACATGTATAGGTATGCACGTGAAAAATTCTATAAAGATTTCTCTTATTTTTCTTTATCCCAATAATATTTATGAACGAGAATCATAAAAAAAGTAAGACGCGCCTTATTAATGGAATACTACAACACTCTTATTGTTTATTGAGTTGACCTTGGTATAAAGCTGGAGAAATGTTTAAAAATAACATTGCCTCCACCTCTAACCTTTACAAGTACCTTAAACGTACAAAATTACATGCTATTAGGATAAATTAAATAAATAAAAGTTCTACACACTACATGCTTACATCCACTATAGAAAATATTTCTAGATAAAATAATGAAATAAATTGCTGAAAATGAGCTTCAAATGATCCTGGTCAGGATATATCAAATAAAATTGATATACATATATGTAGCTATATAGGAAAAGATTTATACATTAATCAAACATAATGTTCTAGCATTTCTGGCAAATCCAAATCCAGCAATATGGTTCTCCTCTTTTTCTTGAAATTAGCGATGGCATCCGATGAAAGTTGTTTGCACCCTGCAATTCCTAGAACGACCAAATGAGTCAATTTCTCCTCAATCACAGACAATGAGATGTCGGTAACCTAAACCCAATTGTGATCAAACAAAAATCAATTCCAATGCTATATGTGAAGAAACGAGGATGATACAATTTATACAATGTTCATTTATAATATTATCTTACCCGACAAGCTGGCATCTTTAAAGTTTTTAATTTGGTGAGTCTCGCAATGCCAAACAATACTGATACATCCGAGATCGTGGTAGATAGCTGGAAGCTCAAATCCAATGTCTGTAAAACTATATTCAAAATTTCATTCCGTTTAACACTCGACCACAGTCTATCCACAGCTAGTAAGTCTTCATCCGATTATTAGTATCAGTCGGTAAACTATTATATAAGCAGAGCTAGACTTACGCTGCAATTTTCCAATATCAGCTTGGGACTTCCAGGCTAGCACTTCCTCATCACTGTATTTCTTTGGGTTACGTTGCAGTTTTACGCATTTGTCCGCAGATAGCCCAGTAATTCCCGAATCAGTCACTGGCAGTACATGAGTTTGCAAACATGGGCTGATAGTCAACTCCATCAAAAGGTTGAGATTTAAATATATGGACCGTAATAATTTATCGTCCACATGAGAAGCGTACAAGTTGAGAGACGTAATGCACGGAAAAACCTTCATAACTCTATCAAGACTTTTTAAATCAATTTCTCCACATCGAAAAAAACGTAAATTATTAGACGGTGGCGCAACAGTGGCTCGTTTGGTGAGGGAATTCCAGTTCTGCTGTTCATGATGATTTGAAACAATCTCTAATTCGCTAATAGATGGAAGTTTGCGAAGATTGTTAACATGCCCCAATACTTCGGACTCTGTATGCAGCTTAGTAACTTTAGGCAATAGTATAGTCAATGGAGAGTAGTTTACATGCCCTTGATATGACAGTACAGATTCATAGTCTAACCAAAGCTCAAGAGATTGCAAAGTGTTTGATAATGTTGACAGAAATCTGGATAAAGATCTCATTGTCCTCTGATCATGCGAATTTAGTCCAAAAAGCGTTAGATTTTTTAGCTTAAGATTCAAATATGTCAATGCCTTGCAATGCTCATTTCCAAGTACATTTTTCGGGGATAAGAACATACTCCGAAGAGAATCCCAATTCAAATTTTTATACGCCGAAGAACGTGGAAGGGGAAAATTTCTTAATTCTATCGCCATCAAATTTGGGCATGCTTCAATAAAGTCCTTTAGCTCAGTTCTGCCATTTTTCTCATCCCAATGAAGAACTTTCATTTTCGGGAGAGTAATATTCCCATCATTCATTAGTTTTATTTGTTGGAAGACACAGCCATTTGTACTGGGTTTCTTGTTTCCGAAATATTCTTCACGAAAGTGAAGGTTTTCTATGTTTGGCGCATGAACATAGAGCATTTGCTTGAGATCATACGGGGACAGATTACACCCTTCCAAGTTCACAATCGACAAAGTCCACCCAAACACTTGAAAAAGTTTTCTAAACAGTGGGCAATTGGAACCCACATCAAAGAAACCTAACTTTGACAAGGAGATTGGCTGGCCATCCATTCGTTTTTTCAAAAGTTCTTCTGCAGTTGGGCAGGTATTGTCTATAACAACCAGACTTTTTCTCTTGGAAAGGAAGTACGCCATCTCTGCACACCAGAATTTGCAAACCAGTCGACAGTTAAATAGGTCAGTATCTGTAAGATACAATGCAATGTGCTCCAAGACCTGCAAGGATCAAATTACTCACGTATAATTGTTGCATTTAAATTGCAGCAAGTTCAGTTCAGTGCATCAGTTTAAAAAAAAAATATGATGTCAATTTGCTTACGTCTGAGTTACTTAAAGCCTGTATATCGGCAGGACAGGCGTCGAAAATTGAAAACCCGTAAAAGTTTGTGCTGGTAAGATGGTGACGTCGTCTGCTCCAAGCCATTCTTTTCATCTTCATTTTCATGATATGGTCCACTCTTTCATTTTGACAAATGAACATACCTGAAATTATAACAATATTTCTGAATCAGTATCATTTTTTTGTACCTTTTCCATAAGCCTTAGTAATCTAGTTGGTACATACTTCTTCGTAGAGATTTTGTATCATCAAAAAAATCGTCATTCATCTTTACGGATGTTGTCTTGCAAGTATATAGTATATCAAGCGGGATATCCTTGTACGATATCTGAGCAAAAATCCATCGAAATCCAATAATAAGAATTTGTTTCCTTGTTTTTACTTACTATCAACTATAGTTCATTTTGAGAAAAAAAATTATGACTTACTTGCTGGAATGTAATTTAATCAGTAGGAATCCAAGATTTTGGCAGTTGAACCAGAGCACTGTTAAAATAAAAACCCTGACATGTCACGTCACGTGACCCTAACAAAATTTAACTAAACAGTCTAACTCAAATCTCCGTAAAAACAAAAATTGGTGGCAGCCACTTTTGTGACAAATCACAGGAAACGTAAGACAACAAGAGTGACATACATTGTAGGTTCTTATAAAGGGAAAAGGTGACAAGACAGGATACCCACGCAGTGTACCCGCATAAAAATATACCTAACTACCTGTTCATTATTTTAATCCAAGTTCGGGTTTCAAATTCCGAACTCATTTCCGTCACACAATGTATCAAAACCTCTGTAAACTACATTAGTACCAAATTTACGAAAAAAAATCCCAAGGATTTCAAAATTTTAACAAATGATAGGTACTAATTAGGTAGGCACCATTAACAATTTAGAATTGAAAGATTGTGAATTTCTTAATTCTGTACTTCTCCATGTTCGCAGATATGGACAAGCATGTATGCAAGCTTTACTATACATAGATAGATGAGAAAAGAAATACTTGCACTGTGCACACTTACATCTTACATGCATACTAGCTTGTTGTTTTGTTTACATTGCATCAGATGTATGAAAGTAGGTATGAATATGAATCTACTGGCTGTACTGTGAGATGAGATGAAGAAAGGCATAATAAGGTTGATGAAGGTAAAGAGAAGCTCTTTATCGGTTGAGAATTTTGAGGAAAGAGAGAAAGAAAATTTGGTCGTGAATGAACGTGATCATAATATGATCATCATATCATCTGGCTTGATGCTAGATTGTCCGCTGCTGCCCTGTTTTATCTGTATGGACCTTTTGGAAGGGAACAAAAAGTAAACTCAGTTGTATTTAAAAAAAAAATTGTAATCTTTAAAAGTGAAAGCATTGTTGTAGAAAGTAATATTTAAAATGCGAATTGTATGCATGGACAGGTAATGTCAATTAGTCACTTGGTTTAAGAATAAATTTGCAGTAGCTTTTATTTAATTATTTTATATGTCCTAACCTAAATGAAAGAGACGAAAAAGTAAAGGTTCAGAGATTTGAAACAAAAGTAGGCAATTATTTTTTAATCGTGAGGGTGCAAAGTTATCAAAAGATAATCTTGCATTTGCATCTCTGACGACATGAAAATAAAAAATGGCACTGTAGTTTCAACACCGCAAATAAATATATACCTCATTGAATTTCATGAGTTCAAATTTTTCCTCTAGCAGGTTTTGAGGAGGAGAGAAAAAGAAACGAGTGCGAAGACAATAGTTTAACAGGCTATGGGCTGGTATCAGGATAACTTTCCTGGTAGTCCAGCGGCGAGGCAACGGACCCTCATTAGTCGTGGACTCATTCTCTACTGTCTTCTCACTGGAGGGGCGATTTACTTGTAAGTTTTACGTTGAGGAACATTTGTTTTCTGCTAATACAACTGAAACTTATTCTTTGACTGACACTTGACCATAAATTACCATGTATTTAAATTACCTGATAAGGAAAAATAATTACTACTGTATAGTTTTTCACCGTTGTGTCGACGTCTCAGGAAGGAGTTGGATGAAGGACGCGTGCCTGATGATTTTGTATGGTTAAGAGAGCGTCAGGAGGGGAGAAAACTTGAGAATAAAAATTTAATTTATAGTCAACCTACACTTGAAGAATTTATGAAAGCGCAACAAAATTATGCCAGGGAACACCGTAGCGATTTTTCCGGTCCTGACGTTCCTACTGAAACAATAAGAACCTTTGGAGGCAAAGGATCCTAGTTTATGAAATGTTTTTTTGTAGCTTGATTAGAAAAACCTTGCAGTATATTATTTTCTAAATTATGTATTGATCATTTCATTAAAATGAGTTGATTGTAAATTTTCATGTGTTTTTGTGAGTGAATAACTTAAATTGGTACGCAAAACGCGCATCTACAATTTACATCCATTAAAATACCATAAAGAATTTTTCACATTTTTACTCAAAAAATGAGTAAGTTGAGCCGATTTAAAAAGGCTCCTGCCTTAAAACTTCCTAAAAAGCTACCACTTCCAAGCACATTTGACGAAGATTCCGATGATGATGATTTCATAACCAAACCAATTAAATATAAGGGTACACCCACGCCAAAATCGAAGGAAACCTTACCCAAAAGTCCGACACCACCACCACCAGGAGAAGATTCAACAAGTGAATATTTTCGACAACCATCAAGCAGAAAAGTCCAAAGTAAGAGTAGCAACAACAGTTCCTCGCGAAAAGTGGAGGCAAAGATCATACTTCCTGATCATTCCAATGAAAGTAAGAATATACCAGCCAGGTCTGCTGACAAAGTCAAAACAAAAAGGACTAAAGAAGTTCCAAGTGTCAGTTCTGAATTCGCCGAAATATCCCCCCCACTCCAGCAAGATGATAATGGCAGTGAGGTTCTTTGTCCTTTTTGTTTGAAGAGGTTGGGTGACCAGTTACAAGGCACAACACATGTGAAAGCATGTGCCAAAAACGTTCCTATTCAACAAGTAATCGAAGCCATGCAGCTTCAAGAAAAGCAGATTCAGGAATGGAAGACCCTTGGTTTGGCATTTCCTGGATATCGGGCTGCTAATAATACTAACAACAAAAAGCCTAAAAATGCAGGAGGAGGTGCCGGTAGTAGGAGTAGAAGAAAGAAACCAGAAACCGCTGCAGGGGATGGGGATCCAGAGTTTGAATTGGCGGTTGCTCTTTCAAAGTCACTTCACGAAGAACTAGAAAGCAGACATACGAAAGAAAATCAATTTTTAATTGAAAATGGACTAGAAAAAGAAATTGGATTGGTAGACATTAAACCAGCTACAGCCATAGCCATTCCTACAAAGACGTTGCAAAGAGAGTCTAACTCAACTCAAGCTATTGACGTCAAACATGCAGCGGCTCCGGTGAGCAGACGACGTGGGAAAAAGCTTCAAGTGAATGAGCTTCCACTGTATGCAGTAAGTGAGGATAAAAAGAAAGCAATTATCTGCGATAGGGTGACAAAACTACTTGATGATGACACTGAAAAAGATAAAATTCAAGGATTTTACGTTCGAAACGAACTTCCATCAGACGCTATTGGGGTTCCAAAGCGTCTCATACAATATCAAGACAAGGTAACGTACATATTATGCATTTTTGGTTAGTGCCCTGACTTTGTAGTGAATTTTAATTTATATGTATGTATGTATTTTATTGTGTTTACTTTAATCTTAAACATTAAACAGGAGTCTACACTGTGGACACGCGCACAAAGCAGTTTAGAAACACCGAATGAGTCTTTCAGTGTACTTGAATTCCGAGATCCCAAGGATAAACTTGAAATGTCTTCACATGGTAGCGGAAACGTACCCAACGAGTGCCAATCGAATGACGATGTTTGCATTGCAATAGAGAATGATGGGAATGGCAGCATGGGGAACAGAAGGAATCCCTCTACTTTTTCACACGTGAGATCTCACTTTTATGAATATTTTATTGTATTGCATATTGCACCTGCTCCATGCTAATTGAATATTTTATTTCATAGTCTCGGCCGATTATCGAAACTAGTGTAAATAAAAAAGAAATAGCTGCTAGAAGCAACCAAAATTGTTCGACTACTTCAAACTCGTCATCCGTGCGGTCCTCCACTGCATCTCAACAGTCAATAGATACAATCAGAAAACTACCACGTCCTATTCAGGATATCGCCGAAATGTTACTGTCGAGAAAGGGATGCGACATGACGTTGTATGGTCGCGAGGAAAAAGCCATCAAATGTCATTCCTTTATGCTGCTTGCACGCTGCCCGCAGCTTCTTAATGATGTCATCGAAGAGAAAACCGGGAACCGCACTCGTCGAGTGGTGTCGTTAACTGATTACTCTCACAGAACAGTAAAGGCATTTTTATGGTACGTGTATACAGGAGAAGTTGATAAAAGATATAATACGGACCTAATCGACGAGCTAAAAGATTTAACGGCGACTTATGGTATATCTCTGGACATGGGTGAAAAGAGACAGCCGACGGAAACTGAAAAGATCAGGAGCTGCACCGTGGATGTCCAAACAGATATTGTATTAACGGTAAACTCGTCGACGATGACCGAAAATTTTGAAGTTTGCTCAGCAGAAACTGGATTTGATTCGTTTGAAGGTAGTTAGTGGTCTATGATCATCTTTTTGTTTGTACAAAAAACATGCATTTTACTAAATGTTTTATGATTTTCTATGTTACATTTCTAATTATCGTTGTAGATTACACCCAGTCACAGGAATTGTTCACAACGTTTAGTGGCGGAATGAAAATTGACTCCCCCAATAATAGCGAAAAGGGTTGCAGATCGACCACAAAAGAAAATTTAGAATCAGTTGATATGGATGACAAAAAAATTATTTCAGACAATGATGAAGATGTTCATTCTGATGTAGATTTATTTGAAGATATAGAGAATGAGTTAAAAAGCTCACGATCACATCACTCACCACAGTCAGAGCGAGAAAATAGCATAAACGGGAAAATCGAGTTGCAATCAGTTACATCTCATCAGCAGCAGTCACCTACAACAGAGGAGGAATCTCAAAATGAAGAGGATTTTTGGAATGATCTTCAATCACCATCCTCATCCCTGAAATCATCGCAGAGTAGATCATCTAGTGAGAAAAAAAGATCAAGGAGTTGTTCTCCTTTGGTGGACGATTCCAACGACATGTACACTGTGACGCAAGCTGCTCGCATATTGGACGTGCATTTTGCGGGTGGCGATGCAAAGGAGTACATGAATAAGGCAACTAAAAAACAAAAACTAGATTACAGTGTCGTAGAAATTATAGACAACGTGAATGGTGATGATAAAAAGTGTAAAGTGCAAATAGACAACTCAAATATTCAATCACATGATAACACGTGGGGTGATGATGGTGACTTTATGTTAAATATAGTTAATGATACTAAACCCAAAAGTATTTTAGTGACACCAACAAATCGTTTAAAATCACGACGCAGCATTTCAACTCCAAATTTATCTATTATTAGCCAAGCCAATAATAAGCCTTACATTTCCCCGTTTTACAACCAACAGAACTCTGATAATGAACCAGATCCATTCGCGGATGCATGGGATGATTCCGTGTTTGCCAATATTCCTGA
The DNA here is from genome assembly GCA_027744095.1 of Zhuqinia jingwanae. NCBI lineage: Eukaryota > Metazoa > Arthropoda > Collembola > Entomobryomorpha > Paronellidae > Zhuqinia > Zhuqinia jingwanae. The sequence goes on along the minus strand of JAHZNC010004878.1, from coordinate 9,259 downwards.
CGAGGTTCTAATGAAGAAGAAAACTCCACAGGTTGAAAATAACGTACATCACTCCATAAGAAATGCTGCTACATCCAGAGGTGCTAGTCAGGGTGACCTAAGCCTAACGCCACGCTCACGCACGAGACGGCGTATCTCTCCCAGAGACTTGTCTGAATGTGATGATTCAGCAACGGCGACTAAAAAAGGAAGTAGAAAAGCACGAGGTACTGGGAAAACAAAAGCCCCTCCAAAGATCAAGCTGCCTTTGCGACTACCTCCCACGAAGGATAATTCGCAATATGAATTCAACAGCTTTATGCCAGGTGAAGCCTCTCGGAGACCAGACCCGTCCACTTCTCAGCCAAATCCATTAGCTGAATCAGGCAATAACAACGGTAAATCACCATTGTTGAACTACAGTTTGATAGATACTCCAATTCTAAAGGTTTGCAGCATTTTTAAGAAATCAAATTTTATATTCGGTATTTCCATAAAATATATTTACTTTATAATGTATATTAATTGGCTTTTTATTTATTTTTTAGCAAGAACTCAAAAAATATGGAATAAAACCATTGCCTCGCTCGAAAGCCAAAGTCCTCTTACGGCACATTTACAAAGAAACACATAAGTAGTTAAGAGTATATATGATTTTTCAATATTTGAATACTTAATTTTGGGGTAGTATTTAAATACTAGTTTTAAATGTTGATTTACATATTATTATGTATGCAAAAAATATTTTCCAGTAAATTGACTTTTAATTTTTAATATTCTAAACCCATTATTTTTTATTATAACTGAAATATTTTTGTATTAAGTATAAATATGTAATTTTACTTATAGTGACACACGTTCAATTCAATAAATGAAGTTCCATTTAATTTGCGATTTAGTTATATATGTTTATATGTATATCTCAAAATATTACGATTATGTACCCTAAGTGTCGAATAAAAGCGACTTACTTAATAAAACAACGTAAAACGTACCTTTGCAAACATAGTTTTATGCCAACTAAAAAGAATATGTGATATAAAAATAAGTTGGATACGGGCAAATTAAATGTTGTCAAAAACATACCCTCGAAAGGAAAATTATAATTGAATAGATTCATTGATTAATTATGATTACAAAACACACTGCAAATTAATCAAAGTTTAATTAAGAACTTACTGTTTTTCCAAATCTTGTACCATTCGGTCAATGTTTTCTGGCTTATCCTTGTGCAAGCCATGGATGAGTGTATCTTTACCAGCATAAAACGCCTCTTCTCCCAACTTTTCCTTTTCTTCTTCATAATTACTGTGATCAACTTTCAGGTTGTTTACCAAGCGTCTGTACTGTCGAGCAGTAGCTTGTTCATAACTTGAGAATCCTTCATCTGGATTCTTTTTTCTAGAGCGTAATCTGTTGAGTCTTTCCAATTCATCAGCCTGCATATCTAGAAGTTTGGTTCGATCGTAATCAACTCCCTCTGCTACACATTTGGTACGTCGGTCTTCGTCTTCCAATATCCATTCTGCCCTTCGTTTTCGTGCCTCAAAGTTAGTAGGAAGGGAAGCACGTCGTTCTTCTTCCTGTACTTCTTGAAAATTCAATTTTCGGGCTTCATTCTGACAGAATAAATATGAATGTGAGAATTAAAATATGGAAAATAAAACATTGCTAACTTATTAATAAAATGTACAAAAAAAGTGCTTCAAAATTATCCAATTCGAATTCTTACCCTTTTCGTGTGAAGCTCACGCAATTTTTTTAACCTTTCTGCCTTTACTGCAGCACTAACTTTTGAAGAACCAGCTGATGGTGCTTTCTCTTTCTTTGCTTTACTTTTAGACGATTTAACGTCAGGTTTAACTGCAGATATAACCACAGGTTTAACTTTTGGAGCGGGTTTGGTGAACGTGTGTTCAACACTACCGCTAGCTTCAGCCATTGTTGTAACGAAATTTACTCCAGAGCAGTTACAAAATATTTAAACAATTTTTTTTTTAAACTTACTACTTACACTTACTACAAATAAAATTTTGTTGTCAAACCAAGAACGCAATCTTTTACACTGAGAATAAAAATGGAAAAATGAAAATTACTGTTTGGTGTATTATGAATATTTTGATTTTTGCACTCTTTACTGTGTACTGGTGATGTCCACAATAATCACGAGGAAACGTCGACCTTCGACTTGATCTTCCTTCTGATTTTTACTAGATTGGAGAAAACATTTTGTTTACAAACTACATTGTTCAAGTGTGGTAGGCTTTCTTACTGCAAATGGGGGTTCCATGAGACATATGGGTGCATACATGTGTACACTAAGAAAAAGCTAACTGGATGCTTCGTTAGTAAAGTACGTGTTGCATCTTTTACTATTATGCAGGCAGAGGCAGATGCACTCCTGCCTGCCATATTATATGCAGTTTTATTAATTTTTTAGATTTGTAATAAAGTAAATTGTACCAAGTTTCAAAACTTTATCAAACAAATTGGTTAACACAAAATTAGCTTCAGTCTTTTATTGACATACCGGGAGCCAGTGGTACTGAAAGTGAACAAAATAAAAGTACATAAAAATGCATTACGGCCGTCGTGACTATCCTGGTAAGAAAAAAGCGTAAATAAAATCAACAGCCTACTGACAAGGTATCTTCATTATAATAATTAATAATTAGTTAGTATAAATATTCAAATACAATGATGCTGAGTTTGGTGTTTGCATCTATATTATAGTGTGTAGTTTACTGATGATTTAAAAAGTAATTATACTTTTTTAACCCTTGAAAAAAGTTAGTAACATTACAATAATACAGCTACAAGTCAAATACATAGTGGTGCATAAAATTACATATGCATGTATTTTATATGCTGCTACATTCGCTATACAGACGTGTGAACGTGAACAGGCTAGTACCTAATCTTAATTAGATAAAATGAAGAAGAAAAATCTACATAAACGGCTGAAAAACTTGTTCTCAATACAAATACACGGTATATAATAATAATAATTATGACTATAATATGAGATTACTGCTGAACAATATTTTAAGTAGTATTTGTGAGTGCTTGCTTATTGCTGCTGAGCAATTTGTTGCTTCAAAATAACCTCTTCTGCTTGATACATTTTCCAAATGACGAGATAATCCCTTCCAAGACGGACAAACGCATATAACGAAATCAGTGTCATACAGGATATTGAAATCAACTGGTACCATTCCGAAGTTTTAAGAAGTATCGTAAAACAACTAATTAAAACGCTCATGTGGAACCCCACAAGCAGTCGTGGAAAAGCCGAACCACTAAATAAGATCTGTAGGGACAAATAAAACACGAGCTGTATCAATTGGATTTTCATCAAAAACAAATTATATAGACTGTCACAGGAAATTTTACCTGAAATCTCATGTGCGCATTGTTTCCAGGTTCAGACGCAATACAAACCAAACCTTCGGCTTTGTAGAGCTCCCTTTGGTGTTTTACAATTGATCCGGGCGTGAATAAATATTCTCCCGACCATCTATGAACAAAGTTCAATGATCAAAATCGATGTTATAACCAAACGATAAATATAACAACCGTTCAGTTTAAACAACTTACGAATTTGATGGAATGTGATTAGGACGCAACTTTGTCCACCGTCCCAAATGACACGCAATTTTATGCAATCCATCGCTAAAATCAGGTACAAAACGCTCTGCTGATAAGCAAGCCAAAGGTAATCATCCAAGACATGACTAGATGCTGTGTCACCCACCAGAGATCATAATAAACTTGAGCCTGTCAAGAATTTAACACCGAAAGAAATAATGTAGTTATACAAATTATAATAGCATGTATGCATGTATGTAATATAATCTGTGTACACGGTACACGCAGATAGTAGGTATTTACCTGTGCAAAACACCATGGAATGAAACATGAGTAATATGCAATTATACTGCTTAAACTGACAATTCGTTTTAATCTTTTGTTAAATTCCTTGCGAAGTAGTTCCGTTTCTTCTCTGATTAATGCTGGATCGTTGGAGCAGACATGATGGTGATATAATGTTGAAGTGGGATCATTTGGACAGCCTAAAGCCTCGCATTTTGGGTTGTCAAGTTCTTCTATTTCCCAAAGAGACCTTCCACTTATTCCATATACGTGGAAATATAGCAAAAACCTAAACGGAAAATATGACATGATTCTCCAATATAACTGTACTGTCTGTCTGTTTTATTGACTTGACTTACGGGCCAAACAAGTAGATCAAATGAAGAACACCCAAGCTTCCATTTTTGGAATTGTGGTTGTTCCAAATGTGCACAGTGTTCAACAAAATTCCAATGCAAACAGTTGCTGACATTGTTGCACGTAGCATAAAGTGACTGCATCTGGGCAATACGAGCTTTAAAATCAAGTACGGAATCCGTCTTCCAATAAGCAGTAGATTAAAAATCATCAGGTTTGCATCAATCAGATAAAAGTTCTGAAAATATATGTTCACATTTCAAATGGTTACATGCAGATTGGATAGTATAGTAGTTTGTCATCAAAAAAGCCTTTTAAAATATATATTACCATTCCAGACGAAGTAAAACTTTGGGGTAGCCACCAAACGGTACGGTAGAGGTGAAGAAATTGTAGCGATTGGAAAACGGCAAAGTGGAATAACAAAATGAATTCAAACGTCAAAATTGACTCTCGCCCAAGTGGTGGGATCCTAATATGCTTCATTTCCACTGTTGGACACATACTGAAAATATGCAAACATGATCACTTTGATTTTCTTGAGCATACAAAAGATATCAACTCTGCGTTATTTTAGTAACACAGTATTATTCACTGATCAGTTACCGGATTTCATCCGATGCTCCAGTCATCATCACACCTGAACCGGGGGCCCCAGTCCCCTGAGACGAAAATATTGTGTTGTAACGACTAGCGCTGGACGAAGAATTAGATAAAATTCGTCCATTGCTGCTGATCCTACGTCCTCCCCCAGCCATGTTTAAAAAATCTGTGAAATTCTCGCAATCGCCACGCCTCGACTATATGCCCTCTTCAGTGACAACAACTACACTGAAATCCGACAAAATGACAATGAGACGCCAATGTCAATGCACCCACCATGCACTAAAAATCACTTTTTCTTTTCTTTTGACTGAAGCTTCTTTCTTTCTCTTTTACTTTACAGTCGTACAGCTGACCGATGTTCATACATGTGTGGTTTGTATATATCGTAAAGAAGAAACAAGAGCAGTAGTAAATGTATCCTGTATCTTAAAATTAAAAGTAGTGTTTCAACATAATTAAAAACTATCTAATTTGTTAGGAGCAAAACATTGTATTATTTTGTCATTTTCCTACAAAAAGGTGCACTTTTTTTGTTTTTTGTTTTTACTCCTACGCAATAAGGACATTTTGTTATTGAGCATGTGCGTGCATTTCACTTTTACGCGTAAGCCTTGTGTTGTTGTGTGTGAAGGGAAAAGAAAGTGCATGAAGAAGAACCGCGAAAGAGTCTAACTAAAAACATTTTTGGATACCTTTTTGGTGTATGACATTTGACATGATCATCTGCTGAAGTGAAAGCATTGTTGGTTGTGGGTGTAAATTAAAAGCTATGTTACTATTTACTATTATTTTATTATTCTCCACAAAATTACTATTATTTTACATCCTTTGAGTATTGTTCTTATATAGTTCGGTTAAATTAATAATTTTGGCTACAAAGCAGTATTGGGTTTTGTTTTGAAATAAAAAGTGAATTTTAAGGTGAGTTTTTGGAGTACAATTTTTGGGTACAGGCTTTTACACTGCTTGTTTCGTCAAGTTCACATAATTTTTTACATTTGATATCATTTGTTTCCAGCACGCGGAAATTTCCAAATTTTGTTCATTTGATTTTTGTCAAAATGATTAGACGCTCCCCAACCCGCATTGAACTGAAGCTAGAAGACTTGAGCGATTTCGACTATATTCTATCTCCAAATTTTGTTCATTTGATTTTTGTCAAAATGATTAGACGCTCCCCAACCCGCATTGAACTGAAGCTAGAAGACTTGAGCGATTTCGACTATATTCAAAAGTTCGAGAAAAAGAAAGCCCCTAATTCCGTTCCTGGAACGGTTGGTGGAATTTCAGCTGCAGACGCGCAAAAGTTCATCAGGCAGGATAGAATAGGTTTTAGACCGATAAGAGCTGGTGCTGCTACGGGTGGATCTGGTACTAGTGGCACCTGGCCAACTACAACGGGGGCTGGTTCCACAGTAGCAGTAGATGTGATACCTGGAGTAGTAACTGCTGAAGCTTCGACTTCCACGTTGGAGGCACAGGAACGGGCGGACACAACGGGAAGCAGTAGTACAACTGGTACAGTTGGGGGAACGAATAGATCTACTAGCAATGCCGCGGATAATCCGGCCGATATGGATGTTTCAGGAGATGATGCAGATGCAGTGACACCTTCAAATATAACAGCAGAAAGTAATGTTTCAAATGCTGACATGAGTTTAGATGAGTCCCTATGATCTATGATCTATGCAATTTATGATGAATGATTCTTGTACAAATGTGCATATTACGCGTATACACATAGATCAGGGTAGCTAGATTGTGTTTTATATTATACTTTGTATTAATTGTGCTCTATTTATAATATGTTTAGACGAATAATGTCTGCGCGATTCCTTAAATTAAAGTTTGATTACATGGAAAATTTGAAAGTGCATGGAAATGTTATTGCGCAAAATTAGTACATAAAATATGGCGACCATTTCCGCATGCCGCAAGCAAAAATTATTCCTCAATTTGAAACAACTACCTTTCTGCCTGCATTTAACCGTTGAATAATTTGTCGTTGTTCAGTTTTATTTATTTTATTTTATGTAAATAATACACATCAGTACCAGTATTTACATTCAAAATTACGCATTTTTACAATAATATTTGTCGGTTTTCATCGTCTTGCATATAAAGGCTAAATAAATAATATTTCAATGAGATGATGATGATGCTGCAATAAAAAGAAAACTTGTCGCCACAGAGGTATGGGATGTGTCTGTGCTACTTCATTATCTTTTAATATTGACATAATGAAATACATTTAATACACGTTCATTTCCATTCATGGAAATAGCACCTCCGGGGTTTCAGGGTGTATGAACAACAATAAAAAGTGGAACAAATCCATTTAGTTTAATCAATGAATGTACCAAAAAAAAGAACTGGAAAATGTAATGCATATGGTAGCGATAAGCATGTTCAATTATTATCTACATAAATTCTCAATCATACCTGAGTAAATATTTAAAAAATATAGAAAGTGAGTATGATTTATTATGCTTAAATTTTGCACAAAATGAGTCTGGTTTTTAGTTGTTGACTTAATTTTTATGAGTACATGAACATTCTTATAAACAACAAAGATATGGAGATCATTGATAAGTGTTCCCATTCTCGATCCGCAAACATTTAGATAACATTCCAAAAGGATAATTTGCTTATGATACTTATTTTAATATTTTTTTGTATGTTTGTGCCAGCACCAGTATGTCGAAATGTTATGCGCTCTTTCTGTGTCAGCATTCAGTATTACAGGTGAGACGAATACTATTTCCACACAGCAAATACTCACACTTTAGGCATTCTTATCATCACACAGTTTATAACACTCCTTTATTTACCGTTAAGTTACATAAACATGTCACTCTCCTTGTCCACGTTAAGAAAGTTCCACGTGGCAAGATTTATATTGTGGAAACAGTAAAGCTAACTGATACGTTTGTAGGTCCTTGAATGACTTTATATTATGTTAAATACAAGTACCCAATATGAAATTCTCAGTCTCCACAAAAATCGCAGTTACCTCTGTACTCTGTACATACATCCTTATGTACAATGCGGTGGAATATGATAATCACTTAAAATAGAACTCATGGGATGACGTGTCACATTAATCACACATAGACAACAATGACATCTTTATGCATGAAATTCTCGTAAAAGGGTACACTAAACATTGCTGCTCATGCTATGTCTATGTCTCGGTTTGGTTCACATGCATAACCGTACAACTTGAAATGTTTTACTTTTTACGAAACATCCCTCCTCGTTAATTACCTTTACATTTTGTTTTTACACATTTTGTGAGCATACAAAGACAACTTTAAACTCGGGCCATGCAAGTATAATCTTGATCTTAAAGACAGTTTGATGACCTGCATTTTTAACTTTATATTAAGCTAATTTCGTGTTTTGGTGGATTGCATTCCCATTATTATTATTACATCCCTAATTTCAGTTACATTGATAAGTATAGCGTTTACAACAACGTGTCTACGTCTTCTTAACCCATGATAACGTATATTATGTCATTCATCTTCGATTCAAATTTACAAAATACAGTTACAAAAATATAGGTAATTAATGACAAGCAATAATAACAATTACTTGTGAGGTTGGAATATGTTTGTCTGCTAAAAAGCTTGATTTGTATTTGTACGTTATTTTATCAAGTAACATAAATACTGAACATTTCATTGTTTTCTTAAAACTCATAATAACTTATTGTTGCATCATAACATGTGGTGAACTTTATATTTACTCACAAAAGTTAGGTGAAGAAGGTAAAATCCTAAAATTGATTTTGTTCAGGAATAGTATGAGATATTATTAATATGCTATGAATTGTCAAGATATTCAATATGGTACAATAAACCGATTATTATTATTTTTTACAAAGTACATAACGTGGTATAGAAATGGAACGAGCAAGATAAAAAAAGACGATTGTATAAATTTGTATTTGTATGATGACTTGATTTCATGATTCATGATGATGTATTTCCAGACAAACATTCTTATCATCCCCATCCGTTCCTTATCTCTTCTCTTTTTTTGGTTGATTTTTTGTAGTTTTGGTTACACAACGATGGTGTTGATGAAACAACATTGAGTCGGTTTTCTGTTTTGTGTACTCACGGCTTATGGTGAGTTTGAGCCTATAAATCCGACTTCAAAATCATTTTTCTCGTCAAATCCATACAACAACTGCTTGTGTCATTTCATCAAGGGTTGTTGAGCAGTTCCCAGTCTTTATTTTTCGTTTTGGTTGTGTTGATTCAAATTTTCTATCAAATCAGTAATGAGAATTCCATGTAGTTTTTCTACGCATTTTCTTTCACCCTTGTATTGTTCATTTGTGCATTACATCCAGATACAACCGTTCAAATCTTCACATTTTATATTTCACTTCACAGCATAATCATTTCTCATCCGGGAACGCTGTGTAGGTGTC
>JAHZNC010004877.1:0-15014 GCA_027744095.1 Zhuqinia jingwanae | reverse complement strand
CATCTTGAATAAATGATTCCTTACGCCCTTCACATCTTGCGGGACACATACACATCCATATTATGTATGTAATCAGTGATTAGCAAAAAAATAAAATATGTATCAATTTTTTCAATAACTTATATCCAACTGGAATTGTTTTAAAAAAGCAGATAGGTATGCATAATGTATAATAGATGAAATGCTTATCTATCTTAACTTATAATTTATGCGAATCTCAGTAGATAAATAATTTTTGTCATTGTCATATTCAAATAAGAACTGGCATAATTTTTTCAAATGCATTTTTATTTAAAAAAAAAGTTTATAAAAGGACAAATTAAAGGAAAGCAACTTTTTTTTGGTAACAACCTTCACTTCTATGATAATGATCCTTGCATCAATTAATTTGGCCAACCGCAGTGTGTGGTTTGCAATTTGCAGAGATTGACACACCATCACCACCACCAACCAGTCTACCTTTTCAAACATTTTTCTTCTTCTTCTCCTTGTCAGTAATTTTTATTCTTTGATGAAAGTTTTTATCTGATTGTCTCGGAACCCTGCGAGATTTTGGCAGAATATTCTTTCTGGCATATCTTTGTGTAATATTTTTGACTCAATTGTTTTAGCAAAAATTTATTAAAGCAGTTTGTCCTCTTTGGGTGGTAATATTATCAGTCTACGCAACACAGTGGAATGCTGCTCAATTCAATAACAGCTTAATTTATATGAAAAAACGATTAAAAAGAAGAGGAGAGGATGAGTACCATATAATAATATGATTTTAATGGAATATCTGAACTTGATTGGAGCGGTGCCAATTAATGTTTTGTAAAGATGCTACGAGCATAATGAGTATTGATTATTATATTATTATATGCCTCACATACTTTTGGAGTCGAAGGAGGCAACAAAATGAGGTAATAATACAAACGTGGCATGAAAAGAGCCTCTGCATGTCGTTGACTACAAATGATAAAATAATTTTACTTTTTTTAGGGAATTTGGCATAAACGGTTCTTAATTACCTTAAAAAGGCTCACTAATAAAATAATTCAAATTTTCCTAGTGCTGCTTTTAAAAATAATAATATTTTATATATTTATTGCAGTTAATTTATAAATGACCCTATAAACAGCGTAATTTAAAAATTAATTAACCAGTTTTAGTTTAATAGAACCACATCATAATATCATCATCATGAATTACGTGTCAAAAACCAGTCTTCTTATTATATTTCCAACTCATGTATCATTTTTTTTAGCAATTTCGTGTAAAAATAGCCCATCCAAAAAAATGGTGTCCATGAACAAAAAAAAAGTTTTTGCATGTGCAAGTGGCAGGTTTATTATCTGCTTCCTTGCTTCTTGCTTCTCATCAGTTTCGCTCATAGATTCTTCATACAACAACACACAACATCAAAACCAAAAACTATATACCTACCTACCTACATGCAATGCAATTCTATGGTGTGATCGTTTACTAATCACCATTTTATTTAAAGGAGTGTTTTCATTTTCATGTCGTGGAAATTAAAAATGGGCAGAAGGGATGACCCAACACAACGAAATAGCCACCAACAGCTATATCGCCAACTACTTAGCCTGCTGCTGTAACATTGAGCGAAGGGCTCCCCTTCTTGCTCTTCCCATCAAAAAAAAACCCACAACGTTGTTTTTTTGCATGGCACGATTATTGTTGTAAATATCAACAGGAGCACGATTAGGTCGCTGATCACACAGCGAAATAACAAGAATGATAATTAAGTGGTGAACACAAATTTCTCAATGAAAAATAAATTCACAGAGAGGTGAACAGCATGATTCCATGCACACAGTGCACACTGCACTGCACACACACACGTACACGATATCCAATGTACGTATGCAGCCATTCAATCACTGTCAATCAACGACATACATTGCAATATTATTCGCTTACATTCAAAATCATTCAACAAAAATTAATCCCCACCCTACAAATCACTGCCATCATAATAATGCACACATACCTATTACACATTTCCCATCATCTTACATACTTGATTAACAATTATTACAACGTCCTGTAATGCTCTGTCAATATGTGATGATAATGACGATAGGATGATGTGAATTTGTTACGATCATCTCTCCAACATATTATACACAAAATGCAGTTACTGTATGAAATACTTTTACACGTTGAACAAATTGCATGCATGCATGCAAATCAACCTTCAAAACGGCCATTTTTGCTGTAAAAAATGTGGAAAAATTGTATTCTTCATTCCCTAGCATTCTTTACAAGATAATAGTCAACTATGATTACTCCTATTATTTTATTTTTATTTTTTCCAACTAAAATTGGGCTAAGGCCATTTTACACTTACTTTTTTTTACGACAATAAGACCAACGTACTTAGATTGTTCTTCTTATTAAAGTAAAGTTGAAATGTTAAAGCTGTCGCTACTCTGTATTCTGGGTACGTGAATCAGTCTATATAATAATGTCGAACAAGAAAAAACGACAAATAAGTATAAAGTTGAGTAGATTAAACAACTTAAAATTACAGTATGATGAGAAAACTACCAAACATAAATAAAGTAATGACTACACGATCATCGTAATAAATAACAAGTAAACACTGACAAGACCATTACAGAAATGATGATGAGGATGACTTAGTTGACTCGCTTCAACAGAATTATTCACGTCACCTTTTAATTATAATTATCTCCCTTAAATGCTTATGACTCTAGGGTTGTTGAAGGGTCGACTGAAAATAAGAGCCTTAGCAGCATAAAAAATGCACAACTAAATGCATTATTTAATTCACTATTTTTTTAGGAAAAAAAGTTTTTTTACGTTGCAATTAAAACCAAACCCTTTTTCTAGTGTACTTTTATGCATGAAAATTAAACTAGCATAAACAACAATATAACTTATTAATACATAATGTAACGTAATCATGAATATTTAGTAGAGTACACCTACAGCGAAAAGAAGGGTGAATGCAGTTTATTTTAAACGAAAGTTAAATTATTATTTATTGTAGTCAAAGTGCATTTTATTTTATTTTTAAATAAAAAAAATGCATGCATGCTAGCAAAAAATGTAATTTATTAGAATTTTGTGACATTGTCTTGCACACATTATGAAATTATGTGTATGTTTTTGTGCATGTGTGAGTCTTTGTTTTAATTTTTCACTTCGTTCTAAAAAAAAAGTTCTCGAATACTTTGACAAAATAATAACCTAAAGAATAAAAAAAATGAGGTTCTTAAGGTGCGACATGTTACATTTGATATTATAATGAAATTAAAATAATAGAAAAAAAATGTGAAATGCAATAATAATGAATAATAGAAGTTTTAGAGAACAATAAAAGGCCATTTATCTGATCGGTAGTGGATTTTATTTGATATGATGTGTAATCTGATGACGATGATGACTGTCACTCAAAGTTTAGCGACATTTTGACATTCAATATTATCAAAATGTTCTCATAATTCGTGCTAGTATTCCTTTGTTTGTAGAAGAATACCTTGCACATGATACAAAAGAAAGAAAATTTTGATTTTACACAGCACAGCGGCACTTCAATTATTTCGTGTGCAATTTCAGCGGCACTTAATTTCATGCACTTGCGAGCAATGGTAGTCGGCAGGAAGAGATGTTATGTCTTCCCAATCTTGCAAAGGTAGTTGATAAGTGGATAACCACAGAAAATAAATTTTTATTTTGAAGGATTTTTCTTTTTATGTGCCATAATTTCTTAATGCTATTTTCGTTTTTTAGAAATTTTCAAGGGAAACCGGACGAATAGCGGCTAGCTGGTCGCGTGTGCATGTCGTCAAAAGAAAGATTAGTTAAGGGACATTGTTAACATTGTAAGGTCAAATTCAAAAAGAACTTTGCAATCCTTTTGTTCTCGTATATGCAATGTTGATGCTTTACAAAAAAAACAGAAAAAAACTATATACCGTGATCTGTTTGCACCTTGTCATACAGTAATATAATTTAGCATATGCAACGAAAATACAAACGGGGCTACCAAAAGCCTTAAAACAATTAAAATCTGGCACATGCAGAGATATTCTCATCAAGATAACCAAAGGGCAGTGAAGATCACAAAAAAAATTATTTATTAGCAAGTTAACCTGAATAGCCATGCTAAGCATTAAAACAATTAAAATCTGGCACATGCAGAGATATTCTCATCAAGATAACCAAAGGGCAGTGAAGATCACAAAAAAAATTATTTATTAGCAAGTTAACCTGAATAGCCATGCTTTACGAAATGTCTGTATGGTGTACTTTAATAATAATTGGCTTCCACACTTAAATAGTGATAATTATTATTTTTTAAATTACTACATCCACCATCCATTTTGTCGCTGCTTTTTGTGTAACGCTTTCAATTTAGGGTTGATACTTAGATTTATTCGGATGTTTGAATATTGGAAATAGTAAGGTATTACACCAATCCCTTATTCCTTTGTACAAGTACCTTTTGCGATGTATTAACTACATAGACGAAAATGTGAAATAAATTAATATAATTGAAGTGCAAAAAGGACAATTTCCAGTACATGCATTCTTGTGCATAGTTAGATACATACTCTCATATCAAAGTTACGTAATATTCCTAATAATAATTCGAATAAAATGTTCGTTCTCAGCGTTTATGATCATATCAGTAAGTGACAGTTTGATGATAAGATAAAAATATAAAAGTAAGAAAAAACACACATGTACCTAACGCAGGTATTTAGCTTTGTCGCTAACACCAAAAAGTTGACACTCTAAAAAAAAATGCCTATTCATCTTGACTTGCAACTTGACTTGATGATGATGAGTCGAATGACATTCACTTTGTGCGGCATGCGAACACATACATACGTAATGTATAATGCGAAAAAAAGTGCAACGTAGGCAGTGAGAGATCGACTTTCCCTAATGACATAAATGAAACAATAATTTTTTTTTCTGTTGTTGGAGAATGGCGTGTCTTTCTCATGTCCTGCACAACAAGACGCACACAAAGGCATCATTGACAGAATGGTAAATATAATAGCAGCGAAATACATAATTACTTTCGTAAAAATCAAACTGTACTCCTATTCTTTTTTTAGTGAGATTAAAACAAGTACCAAGCTTAGTACAAGTACACTCACAACAATGCTACACTATGCTACTGAGAGAGAAAGATAGCACAGCAATTAAAATTACTTACATAAATTTGTCAAAAAAATGAACTATTAACGACTATGTAGCTTAGTATTATACTCAAACAAAACACGAAGCCTAAGACAAATTAAAAGTACACAAACTATTATCTCGTTTTCGAAGAAAAAAAATTGTTCTCTTTGTTCAAGTTTTATGTAACACTATTACACGCCACATTATTATGTGTATTCATTGTTAAAATTTACATGATGTGTTCTTGCTACTTTTTCAATTGTCTCTCATCTGCATATTATCATTATTATTATTGGTATTTATGACAAGACATAAATATAATAAAAATTCATATAGCTCGATGTACCACATTTTTCAGTTCTTCAACAATATATTATTATTATAATATATGAGACCATGTATCTCTACTGAATTTTTGCTGTTGAATTTCAGAAGTAACAAAATTAATGTTACGCCATGCCGTACATATTTTCGTATGTACGATAGTAAATGACACGAACAAATAGAAGCATAATAATAATAATGATAAATTTAAAAAATGAAAACACTCAACTTGAAAATGTGCGTTGTAGAAGCATTGTAGATTTCACATGCACTACTATATAACTAGTATGTTTAACTAACTGATATACAAAACGTACATTGACGTGAGCATAAAAATGAATGAATATTATTATTATTATTACTTTAATGAGATGATGATGGTTGGCTCAGTGCGAGACGACTGTTTATGACAATACGACAAATGAAGATGATTGTTAGCTTTTTAAAAAACGAACTAGCTAAAATGTGTGTATTTATACCCACAATGTATAGGTATATAATGTACAATAATATATAATGTGTATTTTAAATGTATCACGAAGTGTGAAAAGTATACCAAAAAGCGATTGTGTGAGTAAATGCATTAAGTTTTTAAGTGTGTACGCTATTCATACAATAAAGCTGTACATTTTATCTTTAGATTCTACATTTTACAATAATTTCTTACTTGAAGAAATTGCCTAATTGCAACCTTTCATTTGAACTTATTTCAAGAGCAATGACATGTGTATGGGATTGTTTAGATATTCCAGAAATTCTTTTATTGTCTGGAACGATGTTCTGATTTAAAAATATATATATATTTGACATTAATATGGAAAGCATTCACGATTCAAGTAGCTCGGCTCTGAGCAATTAATTTTTTATTAAGTGCAGTTGATATGATGATGAGCTTGACCTACGACAACTTTGTAGATAGAAGTTTATAAATTTCAAACAAATAGTTGAAAAGAGGTATTTCATGCAAAATATATGAAACGCTATTTTATTATTAACACGCCACTGATTTATTAAATGAAATCCTAAAAATGTTCAGTTCAACCTAGATACAGAATTTTAGCAGCAAGTATTTACGGTGAGATTAAATTATTATAGCAATATATATTATGCATATTTTGTAGAAACTATATAAAAAATGTTATAACTTACATTAACTATATCATTATTGTGGTATATGTTTTCAAATATTTATCTCTCATCATCAAATATGTATGTATATACATTAAAAACCAATGTCTTGCCTCTGATCTTCATTCTAAATTTCATCGTACGATAAAAAATGTGCCGCTCTTGCTTACTGCTCGCTTTGTTGCTGCTAGAAATAATAATTGCATATCTCTTTCCTTTTTTATACGTCACTGTGTAAATGAATCTTGACATACAACTTTCACTGACAACATTTTCGAACTGATGATGGTCTTCGCTACGAAAACTTTCGTTGTTATATATTATGATATGCATATACTTACATATAATTGCCCCCTTCAAGTAAACCGATGTACGTGTACTACTTATTACTTCGATATACCCTTATCCTTATCCTCACATGATTTTGAAGATGGGATAATCTCAATTTTGTTTGCATTTCATTTCTTATGAACAACAGCTTTACTTTGACAATTTGAATATTTTTTTGTCTTTGTTCCGTAGTACATAGGATATGATGATGATATGCATGCATGTGGTTTTAAAAATGTATACAATATGGCTTACAACACAATTTGAGAAATCGGCACCGCAGCGGAAAATTTCCTGTCGACAGATAATTATATTTTTTTAATAATGTAAGCGCAAATTTTTCTTCTATTTCTTGTTGACTTGTATATAAGTGATCTATATTATCAGCTTGTTAGTATTCAGTATATAGACGTATATTGTGTATATTTGCCAACTTAATTTAACAGTTTGCACGTGAGTGATACTAATTAAGAGTGAAATATGTACATATTATTTTGAATGCATTTTTAGGCAATAGTGACAGCGATGATAAATATATGCAAAAGTCTACATGACTAATTTTAACTGCAAGTAGTGTTACAAAAGCATTGCGGCCATAAGCATTATTATATGATAATTTTGGAATGTGTCACTAAAAAAAGTATAACTATGGATTACTTTAATTTAGTCGCTTGCGTTTGTGGTTAAACAATACTTTTGTTTTGTATTTACAATCCGTGCCGGGTACTTAGAAATTGACAGTGTTGTTGGTGGGATCGAAAGAAGAACCAAAGAAAACGATCTGTTGACAACTTGAATTATTATATATTCTACTCATATCCGCAACGACAATGATATAATGTTATGTTTAACTTTTTTTCTGGTGAGTAATACTAATCATAGCATTATGTGTGTCATTTAAATGTAAGGAAGGATATTGGAACATCATTATAATATTCTCTACGAATGAATTAAAAGTTAAGCGCTACGAGACAAATACTATATACTAATGACAGACGAAAGCTGAACGTAACATCAAACAGTTCTCAACAGAAACTTATTTCTTACAACGTTATATGGCAAATGTGTCGATACAAATAAAATTATATTATCCATTTCGTGGCGCTTTACAAGGCTTATAGCATGTTTTTAAGTATGTTTTTCTGTGATTTTGATCAATGTGTCTATAAATTTATGTGCTACAAAAATCGTACTATATACACTCAAAAGCACACAGCTATATTATTGTACAGTATACCTGCTACATAGCAAAAAATACTAGAAACAAAAATATAATTAATAATAAATATGAAACATAAAATGATACCGGCAAGTATAATATGATTATTACAAAATTTGGTGCATTACAAATAACCATTTCTTTTTTTATATAAAATTTGACTGGCATGTGTTCAAAAATTCGTATTTCGATGTTCAATAAAATTAATTAAACTATGAATCTCACTTTCTGAGCGAGTAGTATCGTGTTATCATTATCACAATCAATTGTTGCCGATTGATAGATCAAAGGAGATGAATTCCCGGAAGCGAGGCAAAAATGTGAGAGCTGCTTGATACGTATATAATTTATGTAATTTTGTGTCTTTCCAAGCCCGTACTATCATGAATGAGCATTTCAGAAATCCCAATGGAATTCAACGAGTGAAATCGCAATTGACGATTCACAAGTTCAGTGAAATGTACATGGAATGAACTGCTGCTGCCAAAAGGAATAATTTTTAGTTTATTCCGATTTTGCAAATTATTTGAAAACAAAGGGCACTGATATTGACCAAGTAATAGATTTATTGTTGCTGCTGTTGTTGTGGAGATTTATTAGATTCTCCGAATTTTCCCATATCATGAATCACGAAGCTACAAATAGACCAGTTAGTCAGTTTGCAAATTGGAAAAAAATTCAAGTCACGAGAATCATTACGAAAGCACCTATTGATGATGATGATGAATTATATGCCCCTCAACAACAGGTAAAAAGTCATATAGTTAGCAGCAAGGATGAAGGCGCTTTGTCATAGAAAATATTTGAAATCCAATCTCCTTTTTGGAAGTTGATTGGACAAGTTAATGAAGTGCTAATTTAATTATTTGTCAATTATCAGTTAATTTACAGGGATGGGGTTATACACATGCAGCAAGCCGGGATGATGATGATGAAACAAGTTAGTGCTAATGTAACTACCTACGCAACAAGAGTTTATTATAGAGTCCTCCTCTTTCTTCTTCTTTTCTACTTCTTCTTCAATAGTGCCACTTTTAACAACTGTGTATTACACACAAGACTTATTTTTTTGTGATATTTCAAATTACATCATATAGACAAATATTTTGCCAATTATCTTGTTATACAAGCGTATAAAATTAAATTGGAATGATATATTGCGACAATTTTTTTTTTTGCTACGGGGTAGAGCATGACACATCACACATGGAAAACAGCCAAGCAATTTATACATAGCAATTTATATATATGTATGACACTTTTGACACATGTATAAACACAACGTGTTTTTTTCTATATATAAATTGCTAATAACTGTGCAAAACCAAAGGGAAAACCTTCAAAAGTCAATGTCAGTCTATCGAAAAGTTTCCGAGAACGAAATCATTCATGTATGTAGCATACAAGTAAGAATGCATACACCAATTAATCTATAGTTAATATATCATATTTAATGTACTTTGAACATATTGTAACGACAACAACAACAACAAAACAACAAGTAAATTGCTAGCTGAATGATTTTCAACCTTATACTAGTGCACACACGCACACACATGATGAAGGATGGAATAAGCCTAACAAAGCGTGTAATGACATCCCATTTTTTACAAATGGATTTCCACATGGGTAAAAAAAATCATGTGCCGATTCCTTTTCATCGGATTTCATCAACTCTTATACGACATGACTCAGTCAGTCTCATTGTTGTAAACAAAACAAACAACATTTATGTACAACTTTGAATTTTTGTCATCGTATAAATGTATGTATACGCTCTATTGAGCCCAAAATAAACGAGCAATTAGTTCCTTCGAGATATATGTAGGTAATGTACATAGATATAGGCATACATATATGGAGGTGAAGAGAGTCAGTCACCGCATGCGAAAAAACAATTATTATTGGTTGCACAAACATTTATCGTTATGGATGTTATTTGTGGGAATCATTTGGAATACAAAACTACTAATTAAAATGGCATCATCATCATCGTCGTACCATGTTCTTCACAAGCAAACGCATTGCATGAGACACCACAACCTCTACACACCATCACATACAGACATTTACGTTATATTATTTGCCTGTCACCCTTGTAAAGTCATCCCCCAGTTCAGCTGGGAGGCCACAAAGGGAATCTTGTTTGATGGTATATTTTATGAGTACGCAATATCGCACTCACTTGTAATTAGCGACTTCATCATCAACATTACCATCATAACATGTCACGCTCTGATCGTCGCGTCATAATGAAATTGAACATATTTATAATATGTGGTTTGGTTAGTCAAGAAGAAGAAGAAGAAGAAGAATAAAAACAGAAAAATAAGAAGACAGTCGTTTTTCATCATGTTGTTGTTGTTGATGTGTTTTGTTTTACCTTTCCCATATTGTTATGATTATTGTTATTATTAATAATAAACTTGTATGCCTTCATCATTTAATATTATATAGCATTATAGTCATAAAGTAACACCTTGATTGTTGGTGCCACATTGTTACTTTTTTGCACTTTGACAGATACCAGCTAATTTTCATGAGAATCCATTTATTCTCCACAAAAATCTGAAGCGTGAGATGAAGAGATGATATACCTTTGATTGATATTTGGAAAGGTTTTGCGATGGAGTAATTATAGCCTATAACAAAATGTAGGATTATCTCAAATTATTCAAGTATCTAAACAATATAATTCCATAATCTCAACAGTAAAATCTTTAGCTAGTATCTACACTCAAATTACGGCTCAGATCAATCTAATGTCAGAATAAAATTTTATGTTTAGAATTTTGCAAAAATTTTGCTATCTACACAAGTCTCTCCCGATATTGAGGTATGGACAGACAGACAAGACGAAAATAGTATGTAGCTTTGCATACTTATTAATGACATGAATTGATGCATGCAACACATCCTCAAATTATTATGCTTTCATGCTTCAATTTAATTTTCCACTTGGATCATCCAATTTACAAAATAATATTATGTTTCAATAAGTTACTTTACCATGCTAATATAATATGGCGAAAAACTTATTTTTATGGTTATGCAAAATCGTGCGTGATATTCATAATTAATGACTATAATGAAGATCATATTATGAGCACATCAATATTATAGTACTTTGTAGTGGGCTGTTCCTTTTTTTCACAAAAATCTTGGCTTTTTGGCAACCAGCCTCAAGGTTGACTGAGGGTTGGTTGAGATATCAGGCAGATAGGTGAACATGAAGGCTCCATTTTCTACAATTGTAACCCCAAATGTACAAAAACAGCTCAAAAGTTATACTTCAAAGTAACCTTAACTTGTGTAAAGCTAAACAAAGAAGATCTCCTTATTTGCATTTTGTTACAACGTCATCATTACTACTACTTCTACGACACATTTAAGCACTGCTTCCTTGCTACACTTTTTAGCAGGTGGCAACAACAACATTTTGCGTGATTAACTTACAAAAAGGACTCTTGTTTGATCTGCAAAAAATATAAAACGCAGAGATACATTTATGCAGCAAACAAGCACACTACTAGAGAGATTTCAAAGACTAGGTTATTATTATTATTATTATGAAGATTGCCCAACGTGTGTTCTGAATGCATAAAAATTTGGAGTGTTTCACCAACCAACGCTACACACTCATTTTACATTACACACTATAATATGCTCCTACTGATAATGTTGCCATATAACAAGCAATTTTGTCAACATTCACCACACCGCACCAGGCGCGCACCACTAACACGTAGGTACAGTAGCACAGTTTCTGACTGGGAACAAAAATCAACGTCACGACATATTGCCTGAAACCACATTTATTGGTACATTATTACTGTACTTTTATGCATTGCACTGATGTGGTCGCAAATTACTCGCTTTTGGTAGCTTTACCAATAAAATAAATTATTATAATTACAACGTTTACAGCTACTGCTACACACACACACTCACACAAACAAACTTTTATTTTGCTCCACTCCACATTTATTAACGAATCATGCCTCAAAATGATAACGACCACTCACTCTACTTCTTTTTTTTTGCACATGGGACATTCCAAAATGACCATCTAATCAGCAAACACCATGCGATGCCATTCGATATGATTATTATTTATACAGGCTTACAGACCCTTGAGTCTTGAGCTGAGCGCCTTAAAAGGATATTGCATGCTAGGTGTACATATGCATATATTTTAGAAATATGGTGATATAACGATATAAGTATATTGGTTTTATCCCTGTGGACAATGAACGAAATTTTTATTTATGTTTTTATCTTTCATATAAAATACCTACATATGCATATCATCAGTGGTTCCAAGTAGTGACATTGGGCGTGGAACATTTAATGAGTGCATTTATTAGTCATCTTAAATTTGTGTAACAAATTAGTTAAAAATTATTATTTTTATTTTTGCACTGTCCAAAACATGAGACGAGACAACTTTATGTGTGCTCAATAATGTTATGGGTGGTATAATATTTTTGTCAACCTTGTTGACATTGAATTAAATATTGTTATGAACTTTTCAATCTTTCCACTAAATATATACATCCTGGTTTATTTTTGTAACTTTTCAAAAGTCTGGAAATAGATTCTAGCCCGTTACCTAACCTAATTTAGAAAATGAAGGCCGTGGGATTATATTTTGTGACTTCAAAGATGTGGGCCATTTAATAAGGATATCAAGTACAACAATTAGCCCCTCGGATCCTTTCACAAGTAACACCTTTTGTCTGCTTCTTCATGAGCATGTTGCCAGTATGTCAGCAGTCTTCTGGTCTATAAAAAGATTTGGTTTTCTTTTTCGGGAAGAGTGTATACCTACAAATAAGTTCTTAAATTTCACAATAGACGGATTAAGAACACACACACACACTTCTTACAAGGTGGACTGACTGACTGACTACATATTATATAGAAAGGTTAAAATGTATTTCATTCTACGTGGCCTTGTTTGGCGGCCATTTTACACATTGTGGTGGATGCATAACAAATGACAGTAAGAAGGATAACAATCCATATAATTACTCCTTTGGAGGGTTGCGGAAACGGTACCTGTTACATTTTTTTTTCTTGTATTTTAAAATGATCCACGGTCACTTGTTATATTATTGCATAAAATTATAGTGACATTGTCAAATTTTACGAAAAGATAACAATCCGAATACACTGAATCACTTAATTCAGTCTAAATATATTGTTCACATTGAAAATTCAATAGAATTTAAAATTAAGTTTTAAAATTGACAGAAAAAGGATGCCGCGAAAGTTCACGGATAGTAATTGAAAATACAAATATGATTAGGCACTTGAGAATATAATTTCATATAAATGCAGTATTATTTTACGACGTTACCTACACATATAATAATAATATGCAATAATAATGACAAGCCAACATAACCACGCATTTCATATTATTATTATTATATATGTGTTTCGATTGATAACAAATTCAGTCGATCAAAACAACCTCCAAAAGCCGACTTTATATACTCCTACTCTCTTCTCATTGACTACTAGTATAAAAAAGAGCGGCTGTACTTTATGAATGACTGATACACAACAACTTTTTAAAGTGCATATATTATATACTTTGTTGTAGATTATTGTACAACATATTATATTATTATGCATAAAGAGATTTTTTTTCCTAAAGAGATCATTGATCGTGTACAAGAAAAAATAATACATACGAATCTCAATTTCCTCCACAACGACGATATCTGTAGACATGATCGCCCTATCCCACACAAAAAATTGGTACACGCAACATTGAATGCAAAATGCATTGCACTTGCACACTACTTTTTATAGTCTCAAAGGCCGACAAGGTAAAAACTTCATCTTTTATATTACTACGACTTGACTCTGAGTAAATTATTACTATGTAGTAGTATATCCCAATAAAACTCTGCTCAGCAAGAAAAAGCTTAATGAGCGAATATGCAGTGTTAATGACGATCATCAAGTCTATTATTGTTAAGTTGGTGAGAAGCAAGAGTGTAAAATGTGTATGGGGCGGATTGGATACACACTTACAATCAGAGAGAGAGAGAGAGAGAGAGAGAGACTTGTATTTTAGATGTAGGCATTTTACAAAAGAATGAAAAAGAACTAGTCATAATTGTGAATCAGTCCGTGAAAAGGACGTTTGCACTTTTAGTATACTATATATACAAAAATACTATATAAACATGCATGTATACATATAATACCTAAAATAGAAGACTTTTGCAGTGCCATAGCTTTTTTAGTGTACTTATAACAGTTTTCAAGATGAGCAAGTGTCTTACCAAACTTCACTTTTCAAAAAAAAAAATCTTCAATTTTTTTTTTAACCACGGCAAAATATTAATACTACGTAGCATGTATGTATGTTGCATTTGCGTGAATGTGTATCCAATCCAAACTCTGCAAAAGTGAATTATTCATCATTCTCTCTTTCTTTCATGCAGTTATACTATACACATCTTCGTTCATACACCACCATTGTAATCAAATGCATGAAGTAAAAATAGGTATCAAAGTACTCTCATAATGTAAGTCATACTTTTTGTGCGTGCTCCCTTTTAAGTTGTACGGTACTAATACTACTACTATGATTTGTACAAGCCGCAAAAACACATTCACTGATTTTTAGGAGCAGCAGCACAGCATCGGCACGACTCTTTGTGTATCAATTTAGAGAGATGCGTATATATTTGCTTAAGGTTTCAAACTGCTTTTGGTTTGGTTTTTGGTTAAAAGTAGAAGTACAAGATTTCGCTTTAGCCTAGACACACACTATAGATGATTAGGTATATGATTACATTCACTTGTTTGCACATGGAGTACAATG
>JAHZNC010004876.1:0-11877 GCA_027744095.1 Zhuqinia jingwanae | reverse complement strand
TGTGCATACTTATTACACTAACAAACATAAATTTGAAGCAAAAAATAGTCTGCACCAAATAGGTTTCGAACCTACGCCCAACTCGGCTTGAACTCGAGCTGCTCAGCAATATGCTACCGCTCCCTCAATGGGATATACGAAAAAAATAAGTCTTCCTTGAATAGAGTTATTGAAACCACACACATTATAAGAGAATTATAAAAGAACGATACTCCACGGCCATAAGTGGAAATGGCTATTGTTGTAAAACTCCACAGGTCACCACAAAATTACTTCGTCTTCTATACAATTACCGTTATTTATTTATATTGTGTCATCAAATATTCTCGTCTTCCGTCTTCTTGCGTCATGTTGTACTACATGTCGAGTGTGTGGACGAAAAGAACAGTAGTGGTATGTAGTCTCCCCCAGAGAGAGAGAGAGAGAGAGAGAGAGAAGTTATTGGGTGGAGTAGAGAAGGTGAATTCAGTAAAAGTCATTTACAGCTTTTTGTCTTTTGAGTACGCCCTACTCGATGGGCATAATACACTAAATTAAGCCTGAAAATGGCATACAATTACAAATAACTTTTCTTCCTTATTCCTGCACCATTTTCAGCCACTCCTGCCCTGTCAAAGAAAATCTGCCTGAAACCTGAAGCAGCCAACTAACGAAAGCAAAGTACGCGAGTGGGCATATATAGGAACCCTAATATTATCTCTACCTGCTAAGGAACAAAAGTGTTACATTTTTGTTCATTCTTACATTTAAATTATGCGAAAGGTAGACTTAATGGACAGGCAGACAGGGGAATTTAACTATAATTGCAATTGTTAAGTACCTATATCCACTCTAGTACACAAACTCATTTTGCAGTTAATAAACCTACACACACACGCACCCCGCATGGAAGGAAGATAGTATACTATAATGAGGTGAAACTATATTTCATACTGTATCTCATTAAAATACTGTGCTGACACACTGTAGGATCTTTTGAATTTTTCGTAATACCTACGCGAAGACTACCTGCTTTTGTCTGTGTTTCCTCGCATAATTGCATTGATGGTGGTACTCTGTGTGAGTTGCTTTTTTCATTTTACTTGTTACTGTAGCCAACACAAGGACACAAGCGCAACCAAATTGTAAGTAACACTCTTGGAGGTATGTATATACATATAATATAAATACACCTGCAACTGAGTACCGTATTATTACCTATTGTGTTTTGTAGCACAATATCTACTTATGAAAATCCCACAGTTTAACATTTAATTTATGTAAGGTTAGGGATTCGTCCGGTCACAATAAATTTTATCATTGTTGTAAATCAAGGGTAGAGATGAGCCATATTAGGTATCTTGTGTTTTTCCTAATCCACAGTTCTTGTGTGCAAGTATGAAGTATACATGCTTTAGTAATGCTCAAATGTGACATTATCAAAGTAATTATATTTGTTTTGAGTATTCATCTAGTAATAACCAAGCGAATTAACCTTGTTTCGTTATCCTTAGCTAGACTTCACGTGAACGTGAAAGAGAACTAATAATAAAAGAAGATACATTACTTTAGTTTGTCTGCTCGATTACATATTACCATGTGCATGCACAATACTGCTGGCAACTCTATTTTTCATTTTTCGGATTTGACTGGTGCAATCTCTTTGTAATGATTTCAAATTTGTTTCATTTTTTTCTGTTATGCAACGTATACATAGGATCATTAAACTGGATCTCGGAACCCATAATTCAAGGAAAAAGCAATTCGGTAAAAGTTTAGCGTACATATATTCCACAAGCTTCTAGGAAATATTTTCTGCACAAGGAGATACTAAACATGTACTAGTACGTTAATATGCCTACATACATCAAAGCTACAACGTGTTTCTCTATCTCTCTCTAAATGATCGTAATAACTTCAGAAAAACTAAAATGCGTGCTCATATTTCTCTCAGAAAATGAAAGGAATTGAGAATTGATATGCTGAATCTCGTAAAGTAATCTAACGCATGTGCCATCAATAAACATATCCACTGGAATTATGTAGACACGTTCGCTACACTGCCTGACTCCTTGATCACAAATATACTCTCACAATCCGTATTTTCGGTATTTGGTTTGGTTTTCTAGATATACATATACACCTATACATGGACCGCAAAAAAAAAAGTTGAGAAGAAAGCAAGATTAGAAACTGCCACAATGTTGTAATAGAATATTGGAAATATGGATTCTTATGATCGACACAAAGAATAATTTTAAATTTCAAAATCTTTTCAAAGTTGAAATACAAACAACTGGAGACGGACCGAGTATGAATTCTAAGTATGTGCAATCTGCTTGTACGAAGATCTTGTAGCAAGCACGTGGACCCGCAGCATGGCGGATGGACAGATCAGAAATAAAATCCTAATAAAGTTCGTACAAGCCTGTCACTACTACTCACTACTTAATCATAAAACGGTACATGTTGCAATACTCCCCATAAATACGTCAAAAGAGAACATTACTGATGCTAGTTGTTGAAAGGTATTCATGTTATGTCATATACTAGAGTAATATAAGTTTTCATGTGCACATGCATGTGGTTGTCGGGACTGGTGGATAATAGTAGTATGATTTCGGTGGTGGTACACGACGACCATGGTAGTAAATGATCGGTAAAAGAGTACGTGTAAAGAAGTAGCAGCAGTAGTAGTAGTTTTGTGTGTGTGAAAGAGTAGGGAATTCGTAGGTACACATTATTTTGGAGAAGGTCATTGCACTGGCACACAGAGAGACTCCGTGAGTGAATCGCTGCACACACACAAACAGAATACTACATGCTGCTTTTGTATCAGCTTGCTTCTCTGGTCTCTATTAGGGAATGAAAGAGCTCCTTGATACGTAGGTATATATATCCTACTTTTGGTTCTTCTTTCCCTTCCAGCAGCACCAGCTCTATTTTTACATGAACATCTTTTTTCCTTTATCCCAGTAGCACTAGCACCACCACCAGCACAGCCTTTTACTACCAAATCCAAATCAATCCGTTTGCTTTTGCTCAACGTAGTTCTTTCCTAGCCTGGCATAACATTCTCCTTTCCTTCCGTTTCTATTCCCAAATTCACATCCTACTTTTACCAGGCAGGCACTAGCTGATATCTCGCATTAATGTAGCTTGTCACTTCCGACTTTTATAAAACAGAAGCATAATTTTTTCCTACATAGGTATACATATATATATTCTTTCAGTTTCTTGGATGGTAATTTTGATACTTTTGTAGAATAAAAGTTTCGGAGAATGGAATGGACCTCGCCGTATGTGCGTAAATGCGTATTGGCTCGTCGTGCTTACGTGCTAAAAAAACTATGTTGTAGATCAGACTCAAGACTCAACATTCTCGCATATCTATATAGATAACTTTATCAAAGATATAAGACGGGAATATTAAATTTTATGGAAGAAAGTCAGAATAGCAGGCAATAAATTTGAAAAAGTACATAAAGTTTGCTAAATATATTGCACACGCATAGTATATTACCAACATTATTCATTGTATTGTGAGAAATATTGCAAGCGTGTCAAACTTTGTTCCATTTGCGTTGACATTTATTAAAATTCATCAGATTGCAATTTCCAAGAGCAATATAATATTAACATAACAGTTAGTAATATAACGAAATGGGATGGCATTGAAAACACGCGGGTACCTTAAAGCAACATTTCCCGTTCCATAAAATTTCAGTAGACTTGGTCGAATTTTTTGCCGTTATTTAGTCAAACGCTTGTTACTTTTGAAAGCTGCGTGGTTCGCTCATTAAAGGTCACAATATCGTATCAAGCCTTCCAAGTTTTTTACCTCACTTTATAAGAAGAACAAAACTTGAAAGTAAACCAGGATTGCTACGAAAACACGCATTTCGACAATATAAGGAATCGAATTGCAAGCAAAATATTGTGTTACATATGTGGATTTTCACAAATGTAAGTATGTATACATACGAGTGTCAGTTCATAATAATTTAATTTTGGTTTCAAACAATCGGTATGTTTTAAGTAGCACAATTTCACGAACTAAATTTACAGTAAATGCCTTAAATGTCCGTGAAAAAACAAACAATCATACACATTTACAAAAATGCATAAACCCAGAAATAAGACGTATTTAATGGTTTTTTACACTTTAATATTTTAGTGCTTGATTTTCTCATTATACAAATGACGCATACCAACCAACTGCTAACCAATTCTCATTTACTTTTCATTACAAGCTGCTAACATCCATGATATGAATGAAGTCAAATGTATAGTCTTAGAAATATACCCAAAGATAAGATTAATAGACCATGCTTTTATAATACACGCATTTTAATTCTGGGTACATTTGATTTTTTTTTGCATTTTAAGTGGATTTCTGTGTGTGTGTTCATG
Organism: Zhuqinia jingwanae; assembly: GCA_027744095.1. Taxonomy (NCBI): domain Eukaryota; kingdom Metazoa; phylum Arthropoda; class Collembola; order Entomobryomorpha; family Paronellidae; genus Zhuqinia; species Zhuqinia jingwanae. Next base: position 7,485 of record JAHZNC010004876.1, on the reverse strand, counting down.
TGACGTGACTTTCAAAACGGGGTGGTTTCCCTATTTTCAAGAATCATCCGGCTGTCGCGTCTCCCAGAATAATTAACCTGACTGTTAGTTACGCTTGCTACACAGCACTTTCAATAGATAACCACCAATCCAAAACATTATATACACATACTGGATTATTACGCCTTTACACACAGGAACTCCAGGGAATAAATATTTCCTTCTTTACTAGGTATGTATGTTTGCAAGTTAGCGTTTCTGTGTTAGTCTGTGTATTTGTGTGTGTGACACACAGTGTGTCGCGCATAGAGCGGAAATATTGTTATCATTTCTAAAATTACATATTCTACACGCATTACTACCGGAGATTAGGTTACGTGCAAAGAGTCACATAGTCGAGGCCAATACATAATATGTACCCACGTAGGTATGTTCAGAATAACTATGGACTACACGGGACGACGAAAAAGTGACGGCTTCACGATATGGTACTTATATGGCTTACCAAAATACTGAAATGGTAAAGGGTACCGAATTAGTAGATGAGAGAGACCCTGAAGAACATGCAGCCAGTCGCAGCTGCAGGTTCAAAGAACAATATTTTGTGGCTAGAGATGCTGGAAAGATGCTTTTCTTTTCTCTTGTAATTATGTACCTCAGGGAGAAACGCCGTCACTCGTAATGTCTATTGTAAATTCATGAACCGCCTGTCTGACAAAACTAAATTCGTGTATATAGCAAGAAATAGCGTCGTCGTCATTAACTAATACTTTACCTTTACTCTTGTCCTAAAGAATCTCTACTGAGGAGCAACCATGCAAACGAGGACATTTTAAGGGTAATACTATGCTCGTGCTCTAATGTTCTACCTTGATATATAATGTATTGTATTATGTTTTTATATTAAAATATGCGGTGTGACTGTGTGTTTAGTAAAAAAAAGGTAAGTAACTGACAGTTTTCATCTTCTCTTGTACCAAAAAATACGAAAAAAAAAGATGCGCGCGTGTACATACTAATAAAGGTGATGTGAGAGATAAAGGACGTAAGCTACACTGCTGGATAGGTAAACAATGATAATTAGTGAAATGAAAGTAATTTATGAGAGTAGTATTCGTGGAGCGTTGTTACGTGTTTGTCTAGTTTTGCATGATCTCATGTATATGCCCATTTTCATTTTTCCTCTCTGTGTGTGCTTTCGGCTTTTTATACTCTGGAGATCCGTTGTAGTCCCATTTTATCACCATCGCCATTTTAGCTACTTCCGACTTCCTATATTCTTATGATATACATATCCAATGCGATTAGCTATTAAGGTTAGCTCGTTGTGGTGTGGTGTGTTAAAAAAATGTAACACAAAATTAAACGGATACATTTTTTGTGGGCTAAAAAAATAAGCTCATTAACTACACTTTGCTGCTTGATATGTAATTATTAGTATAGAATATTAAATACCATTATATCAAGTCAGTAGTTTTTGATCGTTAAAAAGTTGATGCTGAAGCCTGTGTATTTATATATCTTCTTCACAATTAAAACTCAGGAATACGTGTTTGTTCTGTTTTGGAAGTTCTTCATGTCATTGAAGGTTTTACTACTTCCACAACACACCAACACACCATCCTATCCATCATTGAAAAAATGCTTTACTAGGATTTTTATGAGCTTATAAAGTGCAAGATTACTTTGTTCGGGAACTTTAACCGCAAAAAATAGTATGATGAGTTTAACGATGCCTCGAAGAGATCCATATATACCATTAGCATGATAAACCTACGAAATTTAGAGTAAAGGATCGCAGCAAAAGTAAATTTTATAGCAGCTTATGTTGACGTAATAAGTTGGTTACATAGATAAATGCCAAAAATATATAGAGGCTTCTTTTATAGCACTACGCATCCACCACCACAAAGCCTTCCTTTTCATAACAACTTGAACATTTTCAAGGCATAACCGCAAACAAGGTAAATTGCATTTTGCATAATGTAATGTAATAATAATAATGTATATTATGCGCTTCTCCTACTACTTCTACTATCACATCGTATCACACTCAAGGGTGACAGGAAAGAAGCCAAATAGAAACACTTGTGCAGTTGACTCTTTACCTTTTTTTTATATAACACCCACAAAAAACTCGTAATAACGCAGTTTAGCTATTGAGCATATTGCATGTTTATTTACCTGCATCTTGCACCCACGTTCGCTCGCACAAAATTAATTATTATTATGATTATGAATGATGAAAACTTTTTGTAGCATTATTATGAAAAATGATCATTTAATATTTTAAATGTTGCACGTTGAGGTGAGCAATGACGCAAGAAAAAGGTTGCGGCGACATTCATATTTTTCAAGTAGTTAGCCTTGGTTATTACATATAAACGACTACATAGGCATATATATCAACATATTAATTTTTTCGCTCTGGAAGTACCACCGAACCCCAAAAAAAAGCAAGCGCTGTATTTCAGGTACAATGGCTAGTTATTGCAATTAGTAGAGTGAACATGATTCGTTTAATGTAACTGACTGTATCTAAATTATATTATTAATATCTGATCAAACTAGAAAGGGATCACCTTAACGCATATCATTACAATTACATATATTTAGAAAATTAGTAGTATGATGCCAAATGGATATCATTGTCGATTTACATTGTAGTACAATGTACAAAACCTGTATTTTATGTCAACATTTTTTGTTATCAGTAAAATAAGTAAGTGTATCCATTATTATTATTAGTGCGTTCAATTTGTTGGACATATTTAATTAGAATAAAAACATTATTATGGTAGTAAAAGATCATTTTTTTTAAATAAATAAATTGATCGATTTTTTTAAAGGACAAAAACAACTGCTTTGTCCGGCAATAATCCGGATACCCACCACACATACGCAATGCTTCATTATATTATTATGAACAAAATTTTCAATACAATCAAGTAATAGTTATTAATATTATATGCATCTATTTTGTTTGCCAGTAACAATATGTAATACATACAACATATTATATATTTTATGTGCATTTTATATGCATATTATATATGCATGAAACTTCAGAGAGCATGCGTATACTTGAACTGAAGGATAAATATATTAAAGGGCCTTTTACTTGGATTTTAAATAGCCCTCCATTGAGCAAGATAAGTTTATTGCCATTTCATCACATTTGGTTGATTTATATGTAGGCAAAACTACCTATTAAAACTACTTATATACTTGCAATAGTAATTAGCGAAATAAAATGCAATAAACTAAGTTAGTAATATCAAGATTTTATATTTTATGATGATGTAATACCATTCATCAATCAATTGATGACTGGTGCATACTTTGTACCAGCAGTTATTGCATTTTTAATAGTTGTAAATTGCATCAGTGCACTGCGACTGATGGCAATAAATGGGGGGATGGGCGTTTTTATTTGTAAGTTGATGAATGAATTGACAATCTTCATTTGGATTGAGCTGAATTATTAATTTGTATGCTATAAAGTCATGAAACTCACAGCTTAACATGACAAGAAAACCTGACCAATTATATTTGTTTAATGTCAAGTTGATCTACAAGGTTTTGCGCTTTTTCTTGATCTTCTCAATGTAGATATAGATAGCAATAAAATAATAATAGGCGTATAATAATATGGGACTTGGTAGTTTTGTGAGGTGAATTCTCTACTTTATCCATTTTGCAAATATTGTTCGCAAACAGAAAGAAAGGATGCATCTTATGACATGATTAATTGATTTTGTGCGTATGAATACTTTGCTGCATACTATTATTATTATTATGTCGGTTAGTCTAACTTGACATAACATACTTAAAAGCTTTTCCACAACAAGGCATAAAATTAGCATGAAGGAAAATATTTATTTTTCGTTTACTCGCATATTTATCTATATAAATAAGCTTATGTATTATATATATTTACGAAGCATTTTTTTTACAACATGCCCTTTGGGCTCAGAGTCCAGATGGTACATTTGATATTTTATGCTTGTCATGCATGTTTCCTCTAACTTTCCATCAACAATTTCGCCAGATGTGTCAGTGAACTTAGAGCAATCAGTCAGTTTTCTTGTGATTGATAACTTTATCCCATGAATGATTATGCCTAGAAAGCATTTCTGTGTCATAGATGTCAAGCTGATTTTCAAAAATGATAAGCTATTTATCGGTTTGTCTAGCTAATTGGATGGATGGTTGTTTTTAATTGCTTCGTTTGAATTTATCAGCGTGAACATGCGACATCTTTTATTTTTTACTAAATGGCCTAGTGAATATAACATATAACTAATTGGATGTGAACTGGGGTGTGCTTGATCATTCATTACGTGATCTGACTTTGTTCGTCTTATTTCATCATGAGTCAGTCATCCTATGTCTACATGTGTGGGCTGATAAAAACTACAAATTAATGTGTGTGTCCCCACTTGGTTAATTTCCTTAATTACTTTCAATTGACAATATTGACACGGCTGTAGTATTCACTTAAAATTCATTACATTACCATTAAAAGTAATCATTAATCATTTTAAAACGTTATGGGCTGTGAGCTTTCAAGATATTAATAATACGAGGTGCCATCGTTTTTACCATATAGCTAATAAATTAATATCAAAACTTGAACAGAAATCCTCCTTTAGAAATCCGCATAATATATTTACATCACTCACTTTCACATATAATTGTGCCACTGTGCTGACACTATTGACTAGACTTTTTAATTTGGCCTGATAACACATAATTTCATACTTTTTTATCATCAGGTCCAAAGATATTGGATGGTTAAAGTGTGAAATCATATATATAAAAGCACCCCATGGGTGGCAATTGATCATGATATATTCTTAGTACCTAACCCCAAATCCAAAATAAATTGCAAGTACAGAGATGCAACTCGTTGCATCATACAAACAAAATTAACTTGTATTCATTTTTTAATACTGTAAAATCAACGTTAAAAAAGTGTCTCATTACTACGTTCACAATCTCGCTTTATGCTGATGCGTCATCAGCATAAAACTAAGCATACGTACTACTACATGAAAATCAAAAGAAAATAAAGCAAGCATAAAATAATTGTTCCCTAACTATGCCCTTTGTACTCTTGTCTTTTAGAATATGTTTCCATTTTTGACATGAGCAAGGTATCGTATCGTAATTATCGTTGCCCATAAACAAGCACGTATAAATTTTTCAAACAAACACTATCATTATGTATGAGATTTGATTTTGACACTTGATGGAATAGCGCTTACATCCCACCACCTCAGTATATACATCTAGGTAAGCATGTTTCGCCCAATCACATTTTTAGCATTCAACAACGTGACAAAAATGGGAGATGAATTAGTTTATTTATAATTATTATTATCACAGCGCTTAAAATAGGAGATTGACTTACTCTAATCATGTATCAATTGTATAGAAAGTAATTTGAAAACTCTGGCAAGGAATAACGTAGATAATGACAATATGATAGCATCTCTGTCAATCCAAACAGTTCACAAAGCTGGTCTGATATTTGATAGTTTTGCTCTCATAATATCCAAATTTTGCATTATTGATTGATTGGGTAATAATTAATATCATGTTGGGGTACATCTGTGAGCATTTTATTTAATATATTATTATGTGTGCCATATTTTAACACTATATATAGTGCATGACATATGGTCACAGTACACACCCATCATTGTGCTCAGAGTTTGCAGTCATTAGGAGTCGCCTAAAATCTCCTTAGGAAGGAGTACTGTTTACGTGCCACATATGATACTTTTGTATATTGTGATGAGTCCCTTATTAGTTAGCGAAATAAATAGGTATTATTTTATTTATTGATTTACCCTGTGTGTCTGTTTCGTACTACAAAAATGAAATGCATATGAAATGGTTTTAGCTTGTCTGCCGTTTTGAGTAGTTTCTTCCAAGAATCCCGCTTCCTCCCTATTTTTTTATTAACCAAATGTGTATTGGACAAATCGATAGAACTTGAAATAACTATGTCGATATGCTTAGCGAAATCATTAACTAGTTGTAAGTATATGTGTGAATCTCAATCTCAAAACACCCTTCATTACGAATTTTTTGCAAGATCATTTACAAATTCTATGAATCCTATCTACAATCTATTAGTGAGATCGATAATATTTTCGCTACTACTGTAGATTTGACTTGAACAAAACTTTTTTTTATTACTTGCCAAAATCAATGTAATGAAAGTGTTTATATATACCCAACAAAAGGATAGTCATATATCTTTAGGGATCATTTTCTCCCTATTTGTAAACAAAGATGATTGACGTGCTCAAAATAAAAATAGCACATCAGATAAAACGTTTGGGTACTGTCGATATGATTGGCGCATGCTCAAGACAGAGAGTAGTGGTTATTGTGATGTGATTACATGTTATTGTTACGGAATACAAAATAGAAACTTTTAGAATAGTATAATATCTATTACAATATCTTATTGATGTTATGTTATGTAAGATATCATTATCCTGCCATTAAAAAATTCATGGCGTTTCAGTTTCGTTGCACAACAGAATAATAGGATGCTCTTCATCCTTCTTTACTTTTACTTTCTCTGCAAAATCAATATTGATACATAAAAGTATTTGACATGAGCATATATACTCTTTTACAACAGCCAGCTTAAAAGTAACAAGTACCCTTTTAAGTAATCAAACTATAGGGCATGTTGAAATATAAATATGTACATTTCGTTTAGAGAAATAAATCATGCAGGAAAAAAGCTTAGATAAATTATTTTGCTGGATTTTTGTTTAGTATAAAGTACTTCATATGAGATGGCTTAGAAAGTTTGATAAAGAGGTATATGATACATGATCCTATGTACACTCTTTCATCGAATTCAAATTGAGACTTGATCTTGTCTGTAAAGTATATTAATATTTACCTATAAATATCATCCAGATCTGATATCTGATATATATTATATACTTGTAATATCAAATATTTTGCAGGAATTCATGGGAAAATCTTCTTTGATTTTGCACATGAACAAACATTTTTTAAAGCTTCCTAATGTTTGTGATTCATCCACGTACAAACATGCATAGCTCATTATTACGCTGCGCCGATTGATCGTCCGCTTGTCTTCTGAATACAGTGGAGCTCACATCGTAATTCCAAAAGGGCCCATCGTAACCGTAATTAGCTCATAAGAATCTATTGGGTTTTGTTATATTTGTTATAATCATGGAAGTACGTTGCATTGTTAGTACTTTTACGGAATGAAAGCATTCGTGCATATATGTATGTGCGATCGTTAATAACTGCTTATTATTTTAAAATATTTTCATTCATGTGTAAATGGACGAGACAAAAGAATCTGGTAAAATACTGTTCTTTGAATGCTTCCGAAGAGAATGTACCGTATTCCCTCTAAACATCGCCCGGGCGATCTTTGGAAATCTTGAGTCGAAAGGGAGGGCGTTCTTTAGAGAGGGGCGATCTTTTGAAAATGAC
>JAHZNC010004875.1:0-12345 GCA_027744095.1 Zhuqinia jingwanae | reverse complement strand
GAGAGAGAGAGAGCAAGCGAGAGATTTTTGTATGTGTAGAGTACAGTAGCGAGCATAGTAGTAGTATAGTAGCGAGTACAACATGAGGCCGGGAGCCTGGTGGATGAAAATTCTTCTAGATTAATGAGTCATTAATAATGACCTTGTGCTGTAGTATGCATGTACCAAATTTGGTGAAGATTGGTGAAGGTTTATGAAAATTCATCCCCCACCCCCTTAGGAAACTACCCTGGGGATGAAAATTCTTCTAGGCGAGAGACATTGTGCTGTAGTATGCGTGTACCAAATTTGTTGAAGGTTTATGAAAATTCTGAGTATTTGGGGGACGCACAGGCACTGAGGGAATTATATACATACATTTGTACACATACGAGAAAGGTTGCAATTTTAGAAATAACAGAGAGGCGGTTCTTAATAACAATGTTACACCTAGTATATGTGCTTAAGTACTGTATATTATACAGTGTATAAATTGTGTACTTATTAATTGGCGAGGGTGGGTATATGTAGGTGTTTTTCCACAACCCTACGTGTTATCAAATCAAGTTTGTTAGCCACTTTCATAGCACAGCACACAAGGCAGGTAGGCGTTTGCACATGATGATTGTGTACAAAGTATTTATATCTGGACGAATCAAAACTATCAAAAGTTCAATTGAAACGAATAAGATTACCATTTGTATGCATAGGTATGTATGCTATACATACAAATGATTGCTGATGTTGGCTTTGAACGAACCAGTAGATCGACAATTACGTTTCCTTCTATTGATTCTGCATAGCAGGTTTCTATTATTCTATCCCCTACCACAACAACCACTCACTACTATAAAATATAAGAATAATGTGAGTAGTTATACACGTCTATTGAATTTGTAATTATTGGTCATCTTCGAAGGACTACCACATGAATCACGACACTGCCATTATGTACCTATAAAAATGAAATTAGATATTACACTGTCAGTTGGGGAAGGAGCCAACTTTGGATACTTTAAATCCACCTTTGAGTTCAATCTAAATATTTAAAAAGCGGTTGCGTGCGTCCGTACGTACAACTCCGATGCAATCTCTTGTTATAAGCTTTTACGACGGATCACAACTAACGTTTTACAAAGCAAACATGTTTATGATTATGATCCTCTGAATGTTGGTCTGACCGTTAACGCTCCCCGTTCAACCAGTTTGTCCGAAACCTTGTGTACACAAGTTAGGGGTGGAAATTTGAGGAGTCCAATTCCCACACAGAAGACGGCGGAGGAATATGATGGAAGTTAGATCATGATATGATGTATTACGTAACTGTCTTATGAAGTTTGTTTTACGTTGTAATACCATCCAAATCGGTTTTCTCCTACGACGAGGGGGGTGAAAATGCATCTGTAGAAAGGAACTTACACTAAGAAACCCATGTACCATGTACCACGAAACTTTGAGGCTATTTTGTAAACGCCAAGATAGAACATTGATTTGCCAAAGCCAAAAGTTTTTAAATTTGCTTAATTTTATATATCTGTAAAAAAAAGTTCGTTACTCTTTAACAGATTTTGGTACTTTTTATTTAATTTTCCTGTTTAATTATTTTTTACGTTTTTTGTGTCCAAAAGTGGATTTAAAGTATCCAAAAGTGGCTCCTTTCCCCAACTGACCGTTGTTATTGGGTTTAGTGATTTGCTCATGCGATGTTGGTTTTTTATCATGTGTATAGCCGGTTGCAAGGGAATCAGTTGAAATCATATATACTCCGGGATAAAGAGATGTACACATGAAAAGTAAAATTTAAAAGCATACGTGCGTCAGTATTTGACTATGTTGACCTGATGATTTTCCCCGATATCAGCTTTTCAGTACATTTTATAAATATTTTGTCGACATACTCAAATCCAAAGTATGAATAAAACAACGCAGCGCGCCTTTGATCACTTCATGCTTTTATACCATCATCACATTTGTCATCATCGTCATTACTGTATCATCATATTTATTTATTGTCATTGTGCTAATATTAAATTTTTGATTTCATGCTGTATTTACAGTATACTGGTCATAAGCCATTTAAAAAAAATATCTTGAGTAGTACTACCACTGTGTGATAATATGTTTGTTTAACAAACTTTTTGTTATAATTGCTTATACCTATTTTTCATGTATCATTGAATAATAAATGCATCACATCCACAAGTAACTGTTTAGCTTTGCACTTTATTATCTGTCGCCATATTATCGTTATGTATACACGTGTTCTCTGCTCATTCTTCTCTTACTAATTGTAAATCTGAAGGCTCTCTCACCAGTTTCTTTGTATGCATATTTTTTGTTCTAACTTGTATTGAACTGGTTTTCCGCTACGCACATTTACTTACTAGCTTACAAAATATATATGCACCACTGAAAGTGAAACCGCTATCGCTAATTAAAAATTTTCTTGGTTCAGTCTGTCCGATCTTTCACGCCCTTTTATACATTTCAACCGATTCATGTAAAACTTTGTACAAACTACTACAGGAAGCTCCTATCGTTCCCAACGACTTTTAGGGAAGTAGATATCACAGGAAGCCTTTCCCGAAAAAGAAAATATAGGTACACATACTTGTCATTTTACCAAGCCAATGTGCATAATGCCATAGTAGTACAAACAAAAAACATCTTGGTCGTGATATCAATATATTTTGAGTTTATTTGAGCGATACGTCACTACAACAATTTTATTTCTTTGATTCACTTTACTCAATACTTAAAGACTTTGATGCTCACTCAACTTCAACATCTACATAAACGAGTTAGTTGGTCTTGAGTTCTCTCTCTCTCCCTCTCTCTTTGTGTCTGTCTAGTAGATTATCTTGTGTGAACTGAAAACGATGCGCGATATGAACTTGTTTTATGTATATTATCTATTTGTTATCATGGCTGCACTGGTAGTTGATGTTATTATGGTGCGTTGGTACTTCTTCTGTTCCCTGCATTGGTGTGGTATTGCTCAAGAGGTGATCAAGTTTTTATTTTTTGTTTGCTTCGAACTACATGTTTAGTCCACAAAATAGCTCTCCAACACACAATTATTTTATCAGTGAATATCCCAAATGAATGCATGGATGACTATAATATACATATCGACATTCATATTACTACCACTGCGCTGGGGAATGAGAGGAGGTGGTGGTCGTGGTGGGCAAGTTACTTAATATGCAACACAATGTATGATTGTAATAGCTTTTCTCCCCATAACACAAAAGCACACCAGCAGCAGCCACTTCTACTCACTGCTTTACTATACTGCTACTATCATCGCCACACAGTTAGTAAAGGCATCATCATATATAGCAAAATGCGATGATAATTTTTTTCCCTGCTACTTGTGGTGGTTTTGATGAAAGTGGCAGCGCAGCGTTTGCAGTCCTAGTAGCTTTTTTGGTAGTCTTGTGTTAGTATCATCAACGGCAGCAGCAATTATTGCAGCTGGCTTTAACTGTGAACAAAATCATCATTTTATATATATAAAAAAAAGTACAACTTTTTACCAATCTTTCTGTAGTATCGTCACCATCAAAAGTTTTTTAAATCAATTAGAATCGTATTCATCATCATCACACAACAGAGTCGCACTTATAAACGCAGCTGGTTTTAAGAGAAGCGTTTAATACCTATTATATAATCATTTGCTATCGATCCTTCATCTGCAGCAGAAGTTTGAACAACCAGCGTAGCCTTTAGTTTACCCATTATTGATACACTATAAATTGATAAATTGTACATCTCTTTGTTTTATGCTTATACCTCCACATTTTGACGTAAAAATGAATTTAAAAAATCAACAGCCAAAGGTTCGTACAAACATAGAACCATGTTTCAACTGCGTTCAATGCTCCGCCTCGGTCATCTACTTGCTCCTCCAGTTTAACCACAAATTGTTATTAAATCACGAGGTCGGAGCTCACTAAAAATTGGCAAATTTAGTACAGAATAAGTTGGCAATATTTTTTGGGAAGAAAGTATTGACTGGTTTAAAAGTACGTAATAAAAAAGTTTCAATAAGTAACTGGAACAATAATAAAACTTATTGTTGATAATGTGATTAGATAAAAACGAAATAGAGGACAAACATATAGAGATAGATTGAGTTAAATGCAGAGACACAAAAGCCATTAAAAGAGTTGCAGTTATATTCCATTTCTGACATTTTTTTACTGTTCTCTTGTGCGTATTTGTATTTTAGTGATATTTTGTATTGAAAATAATCAACGTGCCAGCTTATTATCAAAGAAACGGAAATACCTACTTGAAAATTGTTTTATGACAATTGTTGGTTTAGCAAAAAGCAAAGGTAAGCGTTCGAAACTTTCTACTTTGTACATAAGAATTTTGCATTTTTACCTCAACATTTTATGCACTCACTTTGCCCCATGCGTATGCACATATAAATACATCAAGTAGCCAACTGATGGTTTTCCTACTACTCAAAAACAAGGAAGATAGAACACAAAGGACAATTTAGAAAAAAACGACATTGATTTTGTATATAGTACAACTATAACGTTTCTGTAGTTTATAGTTTATATATTACTCATATGATATTAGCATTCTGTTGATAAGATCAGTTACAACTTGGTTACAGTACAAGTGCAAGGAACGCAGGTAATATAGTAATTTAGTATATGTAGAGCATTAGAGCAAATATAAAAAGAGCAGCTATAGACTAGCCTAGCAAACAAACTTGCAGAAAAGTCAACCATCATTTAATTGTAATCTATTATATATGTATATATTAAGAGCAGGTTGTCTTATATGATTTCAATGTATTTTTATTGGCATCCCTGGATCACAGAGGAAACGTCAGTGGTGTAGAAATTAGGTACGGATCATACCAGAAGAATAACAACCTTTTTGTATTTCTACTGTTGCAATCATTTTGTCAAACCAAAACCATCCTTACTTGGTACTTGTTGAAGCACAACTAGCTTGCAATAAAAAGGAACAACCGGATTACCAAAGTAGCGTACATATGCGACACGCCGAATTACGATTTTTCAAATTTTAGGATTGACAAAGCATCATCGTGATCGGGCATCAAATTACATTGATTTATGCAATAATTTTTCTTCAAAAAATGTCGAGCATATAGGTTCATTGACTAAAATATGCAAATTAGGTTAATTAGTATGCTAATTAGCGTGGGACCCTGAAAATCAATGGGGTTCGTACTCTTCCCCTGAGGCAACCGCACACCAAATTTTAAGAAAATCGGATAACGCGTTTTAAAGTTATGATTCGGACAGACAGACATAATCGACAAATAGATGAAGTACATAGCATAAGCTTCTTAATAAAAGTACAGCTGGTTTTCCTCAACATGTGCGTAGCAAACAATTGCCGAGCAATTGCATGATGATGATGATGATATAAATTACCTACATAATATGTTGACCGGTATCGGTATCGCCTCATGAACCACTTCACTGATCTCCTTCGTCGATCAAGTACTTTGCCGTTGGCCGTTGGCAACACAAATAATAAACGGTGACCATATGGATCAGTGAGAGAGAATGCATTACAATATGTAGTGTTTACTCCGTTTCAAAATCAATTCGAAGAATAGGTCAACTGCTAGATTCGTAATTTATATACCTACATATTAAGTAAAATCGTCGATTATTAATTTTGATGATCAGTTGGTTGATTTTGAATTTCGACCTTGGGAATTTTATTCCCAAGGCGATAGCTGAAAAATTATTCCTTATTGATTTTGAAACAAATCATTCATGTGATGTATAGGTTTCTTGCTCGTATCGTGTAGGGCTTGCATTTGGTACATAGTAAGTCGAGAGAGAGGTTGATAGAAATTGCAACGAGTTGTTAGTTGTTGCCATGTTGCCAACGATATTGGAAGTTCCAATCCAATACATGACCGTACCCATTCACCACTCATTTATTTGCAGATTAATACTTGAAAACCTGTACATATATGTTTTTAATATTCTCATATTGCACAAAATGATAGCATTGGTTCTAATCACCATTCAATTCTTGTGTCATCAAATAAAAAAAATTAAAAAAATGGGCCGTGCCCATTGTCCTCTCATCATCATCAGCAGCATGATAGCAATCTCCTTTCGAATGGATTTTACTTTCAGTTTCAACGTACAATTTGTACTATGCATTATCATGTTGATATAAATATAATACAAATACAAACGGGTGTTTATATAACATAAAATATTGACATTAAATATAAAAGTTTATGATGGGTAATGCAAGTCAGGCTAAATGTAGAATAGTAATTTATTCATATTGCGAGTCGAGTTGACAGCCAACTTGAAATTTGAAGGCAATGTACTTACTTATATTAATATTAAGTACGATGATACAAACGTAACATAAATACCGCAAACTAACGACTCCATCATGTAGGTATTATTGTATTTATTACTAGGCGACTTTTTAAAAATTATCATTGACTGTAAAAACCAAGAAACATATCTTTATGGCCCGTTGTGTCGCATTGATGGACAATAATATATTAAAAATAGGGTCTGATGATTAGAATTAGACTCTAATCACTGCGTGTAACCAATAATACATTTTAACAACATTCTTCTTCTTTGTGTACTTATACTTATGTCGTGCTATTATTTCTGTGAATGGGGCAATGCGGGTAAAAATGCCGAGCGCAGGAAGGAACTATTTACCTGATTGTAAATTAATTTAACAGTATTTTTTTTGTATTTCATTGGAGATACGTTGCTTATAAAATTAAAATAAGCATAGAAAGATGAAACAGAAATACATGACCATTTATTACAAATCTGGGAAGCGTGTAAAAGGGTTATGCTGTGCTGAATTTCGAAATGTACAATGCCACGTTGACATGATTGTTTATCGTAACAGAAAACAAACAAACAATTGTTAAACGATATATTCCGTAAACATATATGTTATTTATGAATGAAAGATTCAATAAAGAAGATAAAATCATGTTTGTAGTTTGAACTTGTAACTTGTAAAAGTTAACAAACGAGGAGTTACCATACAAAGAACAATTTTAAAGAGAACACAAAGGAAATGAAAAGGAATGAACAAGGTTGATGGCCCAAAGCGCCAGCGTTTTGTCATTTGCAATATTATACATGCTTACATGCATCAAAGTACATTAGGTATACATAAATACAAACACACACTGCGTAGTAACTGCGCTAACAAAGAGGCAGGAGTCGGGTTTCTCAATCATTTCAACATAGGTATTCACAAAGTAACTTATGCATTAATGAGGATGATGTAAAAGATGAAGATAGAACTTAATTAGCGTGTTATAGCTTATCTTCTTTAGGATTTAGGACGGTACTAGTTGCTGAACTGGGGACAAATGCCGAAATCCAATGACGCACAAACATAAGCTAGCATTTTTTTACACAACCATTTTACGTCACGTGCTAATCGCTGGGGTAAAACGATATTTGTAACAAAACCTATGCAGTTTTTGTTTGGATTGGATGAGGACTTAGAACCTACTTAAATATTAAATTACGGAGTGCAAGTGCCGAAGCTGGAATGTGGTTGCCCAAGACGATGCTACTTATGTATGTAGCCTCGTGTATTTCAACAGAAAGTCGAAAGTCGTACCAAACTACACTAATAAATAAAGTACAGTAAGTACCTACAACCTACGCACTTACGTATCCTGTTTAACTGCGTAATAATTATGGTATGTAATGCATACCGGATACAGTATAGGCGGGAGTTTGGAGTGAGTATATCTTGCATAATAATTATGGTTATAGTTATGACGAGTTACAACATAGATAACTAAAATAACATTTTACAATCAATGCTTAATCTACTCGCCATGCATCAATCTTGTTTCTTGTTCAAATGGCTTTTCCGACGATGCGTGAGAATGTAAATTACGTTGGCAACTGTTTAATAAAAATATTTTACTACATATTTTACTTGAGGATGGGAGTCAATTAAGTTGTTGTCTGGTACATGGCACGCTGAATGTTATACATATAAATTATAAATGCGTGAGTGCGTATGTGTACCATGAAGGATTAAATGGTGGGAAAGGGAATCGAGAACATGTCAATGAAGTGATGCCTGGTAGTGATTGTAGTCTATGTGAAGCAGTTGCGTTTCTATATTTGATAAAAAACGTGATCATGAAATTAAATGATTTTTAAGACTGGATAACATCATGCTGGATGTTTCCGACACTGCCCAACTGATTGCTAATGATGATATGTTCACTCACAGTATGAAAATATAGAAAGAATAAGATTCATCTACTGCACGACACGGTCGTTTCTAATTATTACGGAGCTGTGTATACAGCGTAGTAAGGATTTACTCATGTTTGTCTGTGTGTGTGTGTGTGTGTGTGTGTCCGAACGATAACTTAAAAACGACTCATCCAAATTACTTCAAACTTGGAATACAAGCAGTAGAGGTCTTAGTCTCTAAGCCTATTGATTTTCAGCCAGCTCGCTCATCCTCCGGGAGAGTTACGATTGAAACTTTTTTATTACGAAATCCCTCTGTGTATGTACATATGTACCATGCGTATTAGTGTGCATATGTATTGTGTATACATGAATGTACATTCTTATCAACGAACATAATATTTACAGCGGCGAAGTCGAAATCACTGAAAAAAATTTTTTGATGAAAAATACAAAAATGTTTTCTGCATACACGTCAACTCACAGCTCCGTATTTATGTTGTACAACTTTATTATATATGTAGGCATGTACAAATAAATGCGCATAATATTCATATAAATATACATGGGTACAAAAGAAACCATAAAAAAAATTAAAGTAAAGAAATACACACACAAACTATAAACCTATAAGCTTATTTTTGGTTGTTGAAGAAAAAAGAAACATCACAAGAGAAGAGGCCAGAAGGCGAATAAAAAAAATCAATGAAATTTTAATTTTTATTGCCTTAACTCATTTCCGTTTTTCAGTAATAATAGATGGGTAAAAACGGGAAAAGAAATACTTCAATACCACCACCACCACCAGCAGCAGTTGTTGTTGTTCTGCTGTTGGTATGCAGGAGTAAATTCTATAGAAAAAAAGTGAAAGGAACAGTCGTGTAAACATCTCCAAATACCAAAAAACCAAAATACTACATAGTACAGTCAATACACACCGCAGCAAGTAGTACACCACCACTACTACTACAAAAAATATATATACAAACTTGTGTACACAAAATATATGTGTATAAATTTTTGTAATAGCTCCAAACTCCAAAAAAAAAAACACGTGAGTATCTAACTAGCAGAGAAAAATACTTTAAAATATATTAGATGGATATATACTAAATCTACCACACACACACACACACACATAATAACCTCCTATCTTTTCTCTTCCTTCACCTCCTCCAATATCCTCCTCCTTCTTTTTTTGTGTGTGTGTGTGTATACTGATTCCTTATTCCCTTTGCTGCAATTCGCTTTACATTTTTCAGAGTGGCCAAATGAAAAAAATACATGTACCTAAATATATAAAAAAAAATTTTTTTTTCTTGAAATTTTTTTTCCCCAGTTGACTGGCCGTTATTTGCTATCGTTTCTTCTTATTATACTACCTTTTTCTCTTTTTTTTTGTTTTTTTTTTCTTTGAAAAAAACCCTACACACATACACATGACCAGCAGGCATATTCGTGAATAAAAAATAAAACCTTTTACATGTCTGTTGAACAACGGCGCCGACAAAATTACATTACTGCTAATAATAAAATTGAATCAAATACATTTTCTACAAAAATACATGGATATATCGTTTCAAGTTTTGAAAAATGTAAGTAGGTCGTACTTAAAAAAATATATATATTTATGTACCTACTTATATGGCGTAAACACGTCACCTGGCATTTTTTGATACTGCTTTCAAGAGAGATCCATATACATATAGGTGCACACACAATGGTAATANAAAAATGTAAGTAGGTCGTACTTAAATATATATATATATTTATGTACCTACTTATATGGCGTAAACACGTCACCTGGCATTTTTTGATACTGCTTTCAAGAGAGATCCATATACATATAGGTGCACACACAATGGTAATAATGACAATGACGTAAACGGAGATATGACAGCATCAAACCATCATCATGAAACAAGTTTCTGAGCACTTGTTGTTCACTACACTAAACCATAAGTGCTAGTGAATGCCCTTTGATATTCCGCTTTTTTACAAAATACATAAATACATATACCAACATGCACACACCTATTTGTAGGCTAGCTTATCCTAAACATAATGCTTTCACATCACACTTTTACTTTGTATAAACATATATATCTATGTATTATATCCAGTATTCTCATTGTGGAACTTTAATGGATATACTTTTTTTTGTTGAAACTTTTACACCAAAAAAAAACTCTTCTTTTGCTACCACCGCACCAATACACACACACACATGCCATGCTTTAGTATTTAAGCTTGTTATACAAGAGCTATTAGCGTTATTAAATTCAACCCTATTTTCAGCTTGGCATCACCAGCTTTCTTTTCCTCCATTTTCTCAGAGATACAAAGGCAGAGAGAGAGAGAGAAAAAAAAAGTCTACTTAAAAAAAGAGAGTCAGTGGGTTGCAGCAACAGCAGCAGTAGTAGTAGTTGTTGTATAGCAAAGCACATTTTAGCCAAAAACCAAAAGATACCTAAATACATGTAATGCACATTTTGTTTCTCCTTCAAGAGAGAATCACAATGAATAAGAAAAAACACTTACATATTACAATGTACATATATTGATATAGAAAAGTGTATGTGTGTGTGTGTGTATGTAAGGTCTGGCTGAAAATAATGAGCCAAGAAAGAGGTTTTATGAAAGAGAGAGAGAGAGAGAGAGGGGGAGACTAAAAACCCTGCACAAAATACATATGTCCACATATTATTAGGTATATAGCCTACGTGTATATGTTTGGAAGGACCCATATTTTAGGTATACATGTTTATACGTGTGGACTACTAAAAGGAAAGGCTGAGTGCGAGACTTTTCCTATCTTTTTTTTTGTTGTTTTCACTCGTTTGCTGCTTTTCTCATCGCCCCTCTCTCTCTCTCTCTCTGCATCTTTTGCAAGCGAGAATAAAGGAGCAGATGAGAAACTATTAGAACTGTTTCCTCTCTAGAGAATATAATATCATCGTCTTAGCTGCTAGTATATATGCCCTTTATTGGATGTGTGGTATGCACATAGATAATGTATCTATCCATCTATATATTATCATCCTGTGTTGATGGTAGTAAATGGTATGATGATACTGGGTACACTGAAAACAAAGATAAAAGGATATATACATACATAGGAATTGTAGAAAGTGAAGACGAAGCAAGAATTTTTTTTCTCCCGAAATGCTGTTCAAACTCAACAAAACCTAGCTCTAACAAGGGTAACCAACTTTAAAGGAAGCTGCTGAGTTGACTTGACTAGGTGGTATCATGATGATGATGATGGTGGTGGTGGTGGTGGCAGCAGTAGCAATGCTCATGATGATGATGATGATGCTGGGTTACGTTACGTAGGTATTGTAAGTATATGAGTTGAACTAAGTCATCCTAATTTACTTGTTCATTGTCAACTCTGTACTTCTGCTGCTGCTGCTGCTACTACCACCACCACCACCACAGGAGCAGCAGCTTACTTAAAGTAAGCGTAGTAATAATAATAATAATAAGATGCCTTCGTCATCCCTGTTTAGTTTTCGCTTGCTCCTTTCTTCCTCTTCTCTCTCTCTCTGTCTCTTCTCTCTTTTTAGTAGCTTCCTACTAGTCTTCCTAAAATACTTGCTCTTCTCCCTTTCTCTCTGTCTTTCTTCGGGCTTTTCCCTTTCATTCCCATCATCCCATCACCTTTTTCACTCACTCACTTTCTCGCACTCACACCAACACATTAGCCTTTTTTTTATTATGGCGTTAAGTGCCAGAACAGGTATAAACACTCACTTTGAAATTGGTTGTGTGGGAGTGTGTAGAAGGGAAAAGCTGACGACAAAAAGCTGAGCTGATGATGACAAGGTATAATGGTATAGCTATGGCGATGGTGATGATGCCGACGGTGAATCAATAATCATATAATAACTTGTCATCTCCCATTTTCCCTTATGATTTTCATCAGCATATTCCTCCTCCTCATCATCCTGACATGTTTTGTATGAGGTGTGTGTACATACATCAGAAATCTATTTATGTATAGTAACCAGCTTTTGCAAACAGATTGGAAAAACTATTCAAGCCAATTCATTTGGTGAGAGGTTAACTACTAAACTACCTGCATAAAAAAAATCATAATTATGTAATCCTAACTTACGTAACCAACGTTTAA
>JAHZNC010004874.1:0-11136 GCA_027744095.1 Zhuqinia jingwanae | reverse complement strand
AGAATTCCGGTCGGTAGCTATGCTCTTTCTTTTCCGCTTCTCATATATATTTTTTTTCCTTCAAATTGTCTCACACATACCATTCATTATGCCTATATACATTTTAATATGTAGGTAATATGTACATATTTTCTTTAATATATTATATGCGTGTGTACTTTTGTGTTATCCACTTGCAATAATACTTGGAAAAAGGGTACACAGTACACACACACACAAACCAGTTTTTGCAACTATTTATGGATGTATTTTATATGCGCACATTTATATGCTTTTTTGCGTCTCTCCAACTTTCTCGGAACACACGCCACAAGAATTTCTCTTCCAAAAAAAGTTTTTTTTTCTCTTTTGCTTCTTCTTCTCTAGATCCTTGTTACTCTCTGCCTCTAACGGTGTTAATAGGAACACCCCTAGTTAGTCTCCGTTGGTCTTTCCCACTTTTTGTAGTCCCAAAAGGATTAGATATATATAAAACCTCTCCTCTCATGATATATACATTAAATACGACAACATTTGTGTATTATGCTGTTTGAACACTTTTTTTTTGCAGAGTAAAATAAAGAAAGAAAAGTTCACACTTTCTGTGTTTTTCTTACCAATAGACTTTTGCTGCTCCTCTAAACTGAGTAGTTTATGTTGCCAGTATACCATTAGTACGATAATGGCCATTACAGCCAAAAGGACCAAGTTGGACGCCCATTTTGACCACATCACCGTCCGCATCCCTCCTGCTGAAATGCCTTTTCAGGTTTTCCACTCTCTGCTGATACGTTCACGGTGTTTGATCTAGAGAAGGAAAAAAGAGAGCGAGAAAAGTAAGAAAACTGCAAAATCATAAAACTTTCCTTTAATAAAACAAAAGAGAGAGAGAGAGAGGCTGCTGCAATATTTTTATTACTATTGCCATTATTCCTATTCTCTACAAATTTAGTATATCGTTATATAGTGTGCTCTAAAAGAAAAGTATAATGTGGATACAAAATAACAATTTGCGCAGCTATTTAAAAATATATATATAATATGACATAACAGGACTTGACCGACTACATTGTAAAAAAATGTTGTACAAACCAAAAGTGCAACATAAAAGAATATCAATTTCCCCCATGCCGCCTATTTTCAGTGTGTAGTGGTCAATAAAACATAATAATAATAATTTACCCACAAGCATATAATAATATGGTTTGTTAATAAGCTTTAAGCCGAGTAATTTAAAACATGGTCACATAAAGCAAAATAGTAAGGAGAAATGTCAAAAATTGTAAATACCTACGTAAATTTATGTACATAAACTTACGTTTTTAGTGAAAAGATGAAAGAGAAAGCATTTCCGTCATATTCCCGTCAGTATGTACGTAATAGTATTTATGCGGCTTGAATGTATGCAGAAAACTACTGTCAAAACAACAACCAAAAATGAGCAGAAATGTTAGTTTTTAGTACTCATACACATATAGGCATATACATGTACAATGTATTTTATAAATTTAGTAAAGCCTATTTGTAATTTCTTGTAAGTGTACTGCAATGCTCGTATATAGGCACATATAGATAGGTACACTCTTTTATTATGATAATGCTCAAGACAAGGTTCATGTGAAAAGGAGAAGAACACAAACGTCTACTACATACACACACACACACACACACATGTACCAAAACTAGGTACATAATATGAGCATGTGTAGGTATATGTTATGGTCTATAATCTTACGTGCTTATTTCCTCAACCTCTCTCCTTGTTTCCCTTTGTTGGTTGTCTCGCCACCTCCAGTGGGTTGTTAATATAGCAAAGTGTATTACCACTTCGGGACCAATTTCTCGAGGGTGACGAAGACGAAATGACGAGAAGGACACGAGGAAAGTGTTTTGTTGTATGAGTACTAGATACGTATGTAGATATATAAAAAAGTGGTGTGTGTTTTTGTCCTCTTCCACCGCACGCTACTATGTACTAGCAAGCAGCGTCAACGATGCGATGACTTGGCTTGACTTTGTTTTTGTTAGTAGCCTTCTCCTTTTCTCTCTCTCTCTCTCTCTTCTGGTCTTCTAGTGTAATATTTTGTACATGAAGACGTGTAAAACGTACGGAGAAATGTCAGAGGAATGAGTGTAGAAAGAAGGACTTTTTCAATTTCACTCGCCTTGTTTCAATCTTCTTAATTCACTTTCAGTCGATTTAAATGCCTCTTCTTATTTCCACCACTTACGCCCGTGTTACTTCTTCCTTGTTCTCCCGTTCTACTGTTTTTGCTCAGTAGAGAAATAAGGCCCCTCTTTATAGCATTTCCTTTACATGTACACATGCATATAATATGTATGTTCTCTACCTTCTCTTCTTATATACCAAGTTGGCTTTGATATGTATGCATGTATGTGTGTATATTATATTTAGCGATGCTTTTACAGCCACTGTTGATGGCCTTTCTTCTCCTTTGTTCTTTTTTTCTGGCACGACTGCCGATCTCTTCTGCTGCTGCTGCTGTTTTTTCTTCTCCTTGTTGTTGTAAGTAGAAGGAACTCCTCAGAAATCCTGACTTTCCAACATCTCTCTTGTGTTTTCATGCCGTCGTAGTTTGTTCCTTTTTTACTCCCAGCACCATCATCAGCATCAGAAACAGCAGAGGAGTAGAATAATATCTTCAAACGACAGCGGCAAGAGTACAAGTGAAAGCGGATGAAGAGGGCAGCAAGCAAAGTAGTAAGTTGAGTAGTAGAAGTAGTGGTAGTGGTGAGCGGCTGACAGTAACGAACATGAAACTGAGAGAGAATATTTTTACTGGCTCTCGTTCCCCTTTTCTCCTCTTTTTTTTGTACGTTACGCACCGTCTACTACGAAAGTTCTGCTTCACTTATTATGTTGATGCTTATATATGGTATAAGATTTCCACCTACACACACAATAGGACACAAACCTTTCTCTATTTCCTTTTGTAACTTTATTTTATAGGTATGTACATATGTATCAGAGAACGCCGCGCTGTCTACATGACACACACTCCCTCTCTCTCTTTTACGGCTACTCACATCACTTGAGTATCATCATCACAAAGTTAGTAATCGTAATATCTAATAACCATGTAGAAAATATCCCGTGTTACAACATACCAACTATCATGTTCATGAAGAAAGGTGATTCTCTTTTTTTTGTCGGAGGCAAAAACAGATGAGCTTTTTTCTTCTTGTGTGCCGCCGCCGCCACTGCTGTCCTTCTTCCTTTCTTTGGTTACTTCAGGCTGATATTCTTATATCCAGACGCTCGTATGTATATACAAGTTATGTTCTCGTTTCCTTTGTGCCTCCCAGCGATCTGTTGGCAAAAAACAGACAAAAGGATCTAAAGATAAAAAAGATGAGCTCTGACTTGCATTCCTGACTTTGTGTGCACCACCACCGCACCATGTATATAGTAGTGTTGCCGACATGAATACTCTGCTGCTGCTGCTACTGTTGCTGAACAGTCAGAAAAAAATATATCCCTACCAAACACACCACCACCACCACCATCATCATGATCATGATCATCAAACTACCGCTTCGTCTTAATATATGTATACCTAATCACAAGACAAGCCAGAGGAGAAGAAAAGAAAGTGTGAGAAGAAGATAGGAGATGAAGATTAAAAAATAAGGAATCAAGTAAAAAAAGGAGAAGAGAAAAAAATATACTAGCCAAGAAGACAGGTTTGGATATATGTTGGCATGATCAAAACACTTTCTCTTATAAGCATATACACACAAAACAAGTCCTTTACGTATTCAGAAGAGGAGAAGAAATTTTTTTTGTAAAAAAGAATTGACAAACTAGTTTGCCAGAAAGTTTGGTAATTTTTTGTAGATACGTACATACATGTATTGTAAGAGTGTGAGCTACTTTTCTTTTTGGTTGATGGTAAAAAGCGTGTGCATGGATGAAGAACAGGATATTATTATTACATGCGCCTACCAGAAGAAAGAAGTGAAGAGAAGGAAAAAGTACGGCGTGCCTCCCTTTTCTTTTTTTTTCTTTTTGGTTGATGGTAAAAAGCGTGTGCATGGATGAAGAACAGGATATTATTATTACATGCGCCTACCAGAAGAAAGAAGTGAAGAGAAGGAAAAAGTACGGCGTGCCTCCTTTTTCTTTTTTTATGGAAAATGCCTTATGGTTTGTGTGAAAAGATGAAAAAGTGTCTTTATATACCTACACACATACGTTTTACTCTTTGGAATGTAGTACGTACTACTGTGTGTAGTATAAAAAAAGTACGACTTTTTTCACTACACACAAGATAAAAGGAAAAAAACAGAATTTTTTATGCACGTCTGTTTTTAGGGCTAAATAAAAGTGAAGATGAGAAAGTCGAAGAAAAAGCAAAAGGGACTCTGGAAAAAAGCCGAGGAAAGAAGAAGAAGACTTGAAGCAAAGAAAGGCGTGCATATGTAAAGAAGTAAAAAAAAGATGATCATGACGATGATGATGATTGTAGCAAACTTGGTATTAGTGTAGCAGCAGCAGTAGCAGTAGCAATAGTAGTAAGGGAAGAGCTAAGGGAAGAATAGAAATGTGGAGAAAGTCGAAATACACGCATACATATATTATTATTATACAGTAGGAGTATATAGTATATGCTATTGCAATAGTAATATAAAGTAGCAGGGTTCTCTTTACTTCAAAAGTAAGTCAATGTTTGAATGAAGATATGTTTCTATGATCTTCTAACAAGAGAAGATGAGATGAACCACAGGATATTATCTCTTTTTCTCTCTCTTTCTCTCTCTCTCTTACCCCTTCTCTTTCTCTCTTTCACTGTCTCGCTCTCTCAGTCAGTCGTTGCCTTTTGGATATAAAGTTATATCCAATGATGATGATGAGGAGGCAAAGTGGCAAGATGACAGCTCGTACTTGGGGAAAACTTTATAAAATAAAAAAAGCTTTGCTGCTTGCTACTATGCACGTCGTCTCCATGCATTATATATTTTGTGGCTTTTTATAAGTTTATAATGTGAAAATTTTCACAGTTAGTGTGTTGTATAGGAAGGGACAAGTTGTCCGAGTAAATAAGAAAAAAGAGAGCAGAGAGTAATATGAGTAGGACGGAGCTGCGAAGCGCCCAGTGTATTATATAGTTTACCTATGTATAACTTTCAGCTTTCGCACTAACAAAATATTATGAGATATCCTTCCTCTTCATATTTGTTATAGGACTAAAAAATGCTCGGAAGATCAAAACTATCATGATCATCATGATCACCATCAGCATCATCGTCGTCGTTGTCGTGTAATCATCATCATCATCAGCAGCAGCATGCCCCTTTTGCCATATTTACTTGTTGTAATAGTGTACAAAATGTATATAGAGTAATATTATTTTTTATATGGCGCATCCCGCGCGTCGTGGTAATCAGTGTGAGAGAGAAAGACCTTAGTTCATCCTCCTCGTCAGGCTTCAGCTCCATCCACCACGAACCTGCCACCATTTTAGCTCCCAGCTATATTTTACTCTTGTCAGTCAGATCGCTGCTGATGCTGAAGAAAGAGAGCGAGGGAGAACATTGAGTAGTGAGCAGGTATGTATAACAAGCTGTGAATCTCCTTTCCTGTCCTGAGTCCTGACTATGACTACCACTCGCACTCACTATTTTGTGTGTATATACATTATATTTATTATGGCATGATGACACATATCCTTACTGGCAGCTAGTTACATAAATATAAAGCGAGTGGAGCAAGTAGTTAGATTTATAAGTATAATGATGATGATGATGTGGTGTCATAATAATATGTACATCCACAACAATACTCTCTCGATCCCTTTTACTCATCATAACAAAAATGTCTAAAGAGCAGCAAGAGAAAGCGAGAGAGAGCTTTCACTTGAACGTCACGGCCGGATCATGTAATATGAGGTAGGAAAGGGAGAGGGGAAGGGGAGAGACTACAACGCAATATTTTTATTTTTATTATTATTATAAGCAACGTTATAAGAGGAAAAGTAAATTCATGACAAGATAGTGAACAGTGAACAACATGACATTTCCCTTGATATCGTGTGAGATTAGTTCATCTTCCACGAACATTGAGAGGAGAAGCCTTCATCGTTAAAAAGTAAAAGGAAATGCCTATCTGTCTGGTTTTGTCGATGTGATGTGTCTGTTTGTGTGCCTCTTATTCCCTGTATGTCACCGTCGTAGTCATCCTAGTATATTTAGAAAATCTACAGTTTATAGTTTATGGCTAGTATACCTATATACATAATTCTCTATAATTCTTGGCTGTACGCAAGCAAGCAAGCATGTCTCCTGCTGATGACGGTTGATGCTCTCTATTTCGCTCTTTCTCTCTTTTTATCTGACAAATACTATCTGGAGCAAACTTTTCTTTACACTTTAAGTATATACTGTCACCCTCATAATCATAATAATCATCATCCCTGACAGATATTTCAAAGATAATAATTGGAAGTGGGTGGAAAGGGTGGTCGCGGCTGGTGTAGTCTATAACTTTTACTTCATTTGCTAGTCTCTCTCTCTCTCTTGCAAATACTTCTTAAGAAAACTAAAGACAAGAAAAAATTCG
This sequence comes from Zhuqinia jingwanae, assembly GCA_027744095.1. Classification (NCBI taxonomy): domain Eukaryota; kingdom Metazoa; phylum Arthropoda; class Collembola; order Entomobryomorpha; family Paronellidae; genus Zhuqinia; species Zhuqinia jingwanae. Next base: position 4,577 of record JAHZNC010004874.1, on the reverse strand, counting down.
ACAACGGTATTATTATTGCAACCGACAAACATCATAAAGGTCGTCAAAAAATTTGCACATCAAATAGAAGAAATGTATACATGTAAGTAGGTACACATATATACTCGAGTATCAGAATAAATGTCTATACAAACTTTTTTTTTACTATTTAATAATTCTATTTAAAACCCCAAAATAGAAAGAAATTTTAAATCAAAAGAGAAGAAAATCAAAATTTCCCCAAATATGACTCCACAAATATGACTACATACACCAAAGTTGAACCTTAAATAAATAATTGTATTTCTTCTTTTCTCTCTCGACATTCTACCTTGTTTTTTCCGCCCAAAAATAACTTTCAACCACTACGAAAAAATGAGAGTATGAGAGAGAGAGAGAGAGAGCGCGCGGTTGAGTGAGTGTGGGACAAAAAAATTATAATGGGTATATAAACATGCATAATATACACATATATACTATTATATGAGCAATTTACATTAATAAAATATACGTAATATTACCACCAATCCGTGCAAGAATACTGCGCAAAAAATTGCATAATAATATGTATGCATATATGGTTCTCATGTATGTCTATTTGTGAGCATATATAGTTTTAAAAAGCGCCAAAACAAGAAGTGAAAGAATAGGTAAGTAAGTGAGGACAAACCTCTAACAAGCAAGTTTTTACCACATTTCAGCACCGTCATTTCAGAGGATTTTTTGGACGAAAGTGAGTGAAGTAGGAAAAATAGAATAAAATTGTATCTGAAGACACACACACACATATATAGGTATATGCACATATACACTCAAAACATCTACACAAGTTGACTTTTGAGACAGGCTGCTAACCTGTCCGCCTGCCAACTTACTTATAAGACATGCGACAGCAGTACAACAGCATCACACCAAAACAGCAAGAGAGAGAGGGAAAAAAGAAGAAGAAAAGAAACGATTTTCTTTTTGAGAGGGAATGATAAGGAGTGAAATAACCCAAACACAAAACACACACACACATACACATTCATGCTTGCACACAGCGTACTCTCTCTCTCTTTGTATGAATGCCTAGAAATAAAAGAAAGAAGTAGCAAAAGAAAATAGTGAGAGAAAAGAGCGAGGACCTAGCTAAAAAAAGAGTAGCACTGGGAAGAAAACAGACAGAGTTGAATTCAAGTTAGTACGCTTTCAGATAAAAGTATGCGAATGAGGGAAAACACGTAGCACCGTCGAAAAATAAACTAAAATATCAAGACAAGAACATGTCCAACTCTTATATCTTTTCGTCTTTCTTTCTTCTCTACTCATATATACCTATCTTATGTTGTTGCTCTTCCTTCTCTCACTCTCTCTCAATTGCATCTTATATTTATGTATGACGAAAGAATCACAGACGAGAAGGATGTGTGTGTATGTGTGTGTGTGTGTGAGAGAGAGACACGTGGATACATTTTTTTATTACATGTATAAAACCTACGTGTACATATGTACAACTCTACAAAAGAAAAGCTACAACATGGTGGTGATGATGATGATGACATGACTGTTTGTAATATATAGGGCATGTACATTGTAAACCATGTGCCAGGGAGAAAAGAGGTACAATCCCAAGCAAAAGGAAGAAATGTCCAAAAGAAGAACTAGTGGATGGACTTGTCTTGTTTATCGGAATAGCTATAAAGCTACAAGAATTCTCGATGAGTGAACAAGTACTTTTACCTCATTTCCTATATTTTACAGACACTTAGGTTGGTCAATATACATACCACCAAAAAAACACTATACTGTCGGCTAAAACACAATGCATACTACATATATTATTGCACATACATTGCGTGTACCTACACCCTATACCGTAATAGGCACGTTTACTTGGGTGAACCCATTTTAATAACAGCAACTTTTACTTTGCTTTAAGACATTCCCCCTTTTTCTCTCTTGGCCGATGCAACTTATTCACTTGTCTTTGTAGAGAAAGCATACATATTTTAGAGTTTTGCTCTGCTCCTCTATGTCCTGTTCTGTGTACAATCAACTTTGGACTTTGCATTTGCTTACTGTGTAAAATATATATCCATTCCGTAAGTAAAATAGGCAAGTTTATAGGATTGAGACTTGTATATATATATATATATATATTTATGGTCTCCTTCCTTTTCCCATATACATTGCATGGACTGTAAGGGTTTTGGTCGTCCAACAAAACATGTCTCATGTCGTCTCAAAGGTGGTAGTATTACGTCTCCAGTTTTGTTCTAATAAGATTCCTTATTCCTCTCTTTGCCAGTCCAGTTTTCTTGCTACTTATTATATAACTTGTATGCCAGTACTATAACAAGTTGGTAAATATGTACATGTGTGCATGCTTATATGCCATACATTTTGTGGTAGTCAAAGCACGTTATTGGATGAGATGAGTAGTACCACCACCACAACCATTGCATTTTTTGGCTTTAGCACTAAAAGTACTACTGCTGCTTCTATTACCCCACCACTACAGTAGTAGTAGCAGTTCCTTTTCTGTTTGTTCCATTTGTATCACTTGCTTGCTGCTGCTGTGGTCTAGTTTTTTGGTAGATGTAGACCACTACTTAGTTAGTTGGTCTTGTACTGTTTTGCTCGATGATAGACTTGTTTGACTTTTCTCTTTGCCACATTCTCCATCTCTCTCATGTGGTATATAACCATGAAACATGAAGCATGTGGTATTAGTAGTAAAAACTATGAAGGTAAGTAGCACTCTCTAATTCCTTCCCTACCTGCTTGCTGCCAACATCAGATTCAAAGCGGAACAATACCAGAACCAAAGCACGGTAAGTTTGATGATGATGAGAAAAAAAGAAAGAGGAGCACCAGAAAAGAGAAAGCACGTACCACACCACCGCCACCAATACCATCACATTTTGCTGTTGTTGCTATTACTCTTTTCCTCTTCTCCCAACATCATGCTCTCTCTCTCTCTTTGAGTAAGCATAGTACAACAAATACAAAGAAAGAACAGCAAAAGCAGCAATGTTTGTGGTAAATGTATTTTTTCTTATATGTGTAACAAAACTGACTGTGAGCATAGTAGCAAAAGCAGCCCAATAAATACAAGTATGTGGGAGTTTTTGCGCAGATAGCAGCAGTGTTTATACTACACGAAGAATAAATAGTAGTTTACTTACATAACTAGTTTACTAGTCTAGTGTGTGTAGATGTGAATAAATCCTAAAAGATTACCTAACTCTTTTGCTACTCCACCGGAAACCGAATGAATGAGTTAGAGCATATCAGCAGGAGAAAGAACCCCTCCTCTGGCATTAGTAATAGAGAACCCCCAAACAAACCTTGTACTTGTGCATCTAATGTCTCAAATTATAAAACTGTTCACTGAAGCTACACGAATTTGCTACAAAAGAGATGAGAATATTGGATAGTAAGAAAGACGGTGTGTAATGGGAACTGGAAAAACAAAAGGAAGAAGAATGAAAAGAAAATTTGCTCTTCAGTCATTTCTATCCCTCTCACTCTCTCTTCTTCTTCTTCTCACCGGCAACTTATTTCATCACCCGCTGCGTATTATCCAACTGTCTGGCTTACAAAGCCAGAGATACCTTGTTTTTTATACACATCATCAAGGACCAGGAAACAGAAGAAATTGACGATGCTGGAAATCGCGCCCAACGACTCAAGATGAAATTTGTGGTATCTCAATTCGGTTTCTGGATGAACTTGGAGCTCCATTTTCTCTGTGGGTAAAACTATAATATACGCTCCATTGACTGACTACTGCTCAACAAAATAACAGCCTCTGTGCCTACATACATGCAACGCGGGATTACTGTATTTTTTTGGGCGCCGTTTAAAATATAAAATGATGTTTGAAAACGGAGTAAAGAGGTAGACGTCTCGACACGTAACTACATCGTAAATTGACAATCCACTCTCGTAAACAACTGTGAAAAGATACGCAAAAGCACACAATAAAGCTAGTTTTTTCTTGAAAAATGTTTTTTTTTTCGATTCTTATAGATACATGCCTACTCCCTCGTTCTTGAAACCATTCGCGTGTGTATACTTCTGTGACGCATTAAAATATCAACATCAACCCAGGAGAAAAGAATGGTTTTCTTGCTTTTCGATTTATCTAAATGCAGTTCTCAATCCTTGAATAACACGAAAACCTTAACACACAAAAAAACGAATACATTTTGAATGAGAAAATCTACTTTCCCTCCTCGCATTCTAAACTTTTTCTTCTTCTAGAGTGTCATATAAATGCGATGTCATTTATAGAGGAAATTTTCTCTCTGCTTCAACTCTGGTATATAGTGAATCAAATTAAATCTGTTTTCTGTTGGGGATGTGGGTTTTCGTCTTTTTTGTTCTGTTTAAATATTTGTTTTATTTATTTATTTATTTGCGTGGCTCTAACAACCAAATCAATCTCAGAAAGAAAATAGGAAAAATGGCAAAATTATTTAAAACTGAAACGCGTCCTGGAAAATTTTAAAGTTTATTTTTAGCATTTCGTCGTATATTGTGGCTCTAAACATTCTGTTATCTCTCCCTGCCTAGTAATATGTGAGATATGCAATTAAACTAAATGTACA
>JAHZNC010004873.1:0-20721 GCA_027744095.1 Zhuqinia jingwanae | reverse complement strand
CATACATTTTGCTTTTTTGACTTATCCTTCCCGTTTTTGAACTTCATACCTTTTGCGCATTGTCCCAAAAGCTGTAATTGGAGTTTGGTAATATCTTGAATTGTGGCTCTGCAGCTTTTCTCTGCTCCTTCACCCAGAACAAGATCCTGGAAAAATAAGTAGGTATACGGTATACTTACTAATTAACAAAGTAAAACTTTGGTCCTCTGATATTTACAAAAATATATATACCCGAATCTAAAAAAAAAATTCGGACTAAACACTATCGCATTTGAAAAATTTCCAGACTTACATGAATTTCGAAAAGAACAAGGAAAATCACCACAACGGATGGTAGCAACCTCATGGCAGCTTTTAATTTTATCCGTATTCTATCAAAAAACTTCAACCGATGGTTTTTCGAGGTGTCATCTCAGGTAATCTTTGGTCAGGGAGCACCTTGTGCTGGTTGCATTTATAAACTTTCCAGTAATTGCTTGTTGCCAAAAAAAACTAGCATACATATACCTTCAGTTTGTAGGCGTTTCATATTTCAATATAGATTTTATTTACATTTCTCATGCACTTTTGTGTACATGATTTTTCATGATTGCAGCAGAAACAGCAAAAATGCTCCTGTTGGGTGCATGATATTAGTGCTTGCGCATAATCGGACAATAATCGATTTTCCTAAATCAACGCAATTAAAAGTAAATGTAGCCCGCAATTATTATTGATAATGATAGTTGTACAACTATATGATTGCAGTATTTACAATCTTGAAATCATACGTTCGTACTATTTAATGCGAATCATTATTATTATATGACCGCTGCATTTAAAACCATAACCATACCATACATTTTGTGTTGCGTCCCTTCCTTATTATTTTGGATTCATGGACGCTACCTGACATAGGGCAATCATCTATGGAATTCGAATTCGAAAAAAGTTTATTTTAAATATTCGAAAATATCCTCAATGTTCAAAAAGAGCTCAACTAATTTCCAGCAATTCAATTTTCCAGTTTCCAGTGTACCTGAACTGGAGAAGATTTACCTTTCAAGCAACCTGTTTAAATTCTTATTTCTATATCTGGATGACGGCGTCGAGGGATACCATCTTTTTATCTTTCTTTGAGATCCACCACGGCAAAATATTTACTTGGGAAACATTTTACTTGTTTGAAGTTCGGTAAGTATTTTTCAAACGAATTTTACCTTATATCAATTTTTCCCATCATTATTCCATTTATATTAACTTATTAAGGAGCGTGTTTGTAGGATATAGGTTATGTTAATATCAGTAGTACTTTTGCTCGCATGTTATGATTGAGAGAGTTTGTTTTGGGGCAAGATGAGACATGTTGATTTTAATATCATACTACAAAACATGCATTTGTGGCACTTTGAACAAAATGGAAATTCTGACTTAATGGCAGTATAAATAAGTTATAGTCTTTTAATTTAAAAAAAAACAATTACGTTTCATTTCAACTTTTTCTTCAAAGAAATCAAGGGGATTTCAGTATGTATGTATGTATGTATGTATGTATGAATGTAGGACAGAAATTAAATGCAAGGTAGAAATTAAATGTTAAAACTTTATTTAAATGAAATATTGCAAATAACATAATTTCCAGAAACATTTTTAGTTTAATTGATTGTTAAAATAACATTAATAATAGAACACATAAGTACATTTATGACATACATATACTACTTACGTCAAAATATTCATTCATAAATAGGACTAACATCTTGCATGCAATTATTATAGTTATTAGCTAACTAACGTAATGTTGAATTTAATGTATGATGTGCAAATGACGAGTCCATAGTGGACATTGAATGGAACAGCAGGCAGATTAGTTTGGGCACAACTGCAAAGACAGAACAAAACGTTAGAATTCCTGTTTCTTAAACCTGTTTTTCATACATCTCATCACCCAGATCATCTCAATGTTTGCTATACATTAGGCATGTTTCCCAAAAGACACTTGACGAAAGGATCATACGTGGTGCAAAATTCATCCTCCTCAATGGTTTTGAATTTCGTTGTCACTAAATTATGGGATAGCAGCAACAATACAATAAAAATTCACATACAAATGCTTTAAAACTATCTTTAATTTTTGGCGGGTGGAAATTTTACCTCCAATATTAATGCAAGGGAAAAATGTACGATTTGCTTGTTCTACTAAGCTCTCTGGAAAAAACTTTCGGATAAATACACCGATTTTCTCTCCTTCAATAACTTGTCCATCATCCTGTAGCTGGAAACATAATAAAAACATGCTTTTGTATTAAAAAAAATTTCCATTAAAAACTAATTGATAAATATCGCTAAATTTTTAACGTTGCACTTACAATTCCGACGTCCTTCAACACGCACCTCAAAATGCACTAGAATTTAAGTAGTAAGTCGATTAAAAAATTGATTATGTATGTAAACTGATATTATGAATTTATTATAAAAATGGAACAAAACTGATTTACGTTCATCTTTTTGGATTTGTCTTTCCCATTTTTAAATTTCATTCGTTTTGTACAAGTTGTTATTCCCCCGAGCTGCATCTTTGTCAAATCTTGTACCACAGAACGGCAACTTTTTTCTTTTCCCTGCCCTGCCACTAAAAGATCCTGCAAAAGTGTCACAAATGCCAATCAAAAAAGGAAACGTGTTGTAAATACAAACGAAGAGTAGTAGAGCTTTTCAATGTTTATGTGTCCCGTATCTTGTTTTCCACTTACGTGTGCCTCCAGAAGCACCACGACAATTAGAACTGCAATTGGCAAGTTCTTCATTTTGTTCAAAATATCCTACCTTCCAAGATATAAGTGAAAGGAAAAACGCCTTTCTAATGATCTTAAATGTCTCAAAATTTGCGCCGTTATTATCACAGTTTGTTCATCAAAGTGTTGTGTATTAATGACGATGAGTTCATTCATTAGGCAGATTTTATTATGTTTCAGTAAGTATAAAGTGCATTTTTCTATATTTCCAGGTAAAATTAACTAAATTATTAATGCATTTTTTTAAAATAAAACTTCATGGTTTCAAATAACATATCCTTCCAATCACAATTACAATATCGTCCTTCCTTTACATGAGATCAGTATTTTACATTAGGATAATTTTAAATGCTGTCATAATAAATGAATAAAGTTGATGATGAAAGTAATAATTATTATAATGCTAGAACAGGAATGCGTAATGTTAGCAACTTGGCATATAGGATAAAGACCTTAGACAACAAACCATTTAAAAGGAATACCTTATAATGCACATATTATCCATAAAAAATGAAAATTGAATGTAATGTGTGCTTTATTACATTTTTTTTATATACTTATATATGTACATATATTATAAAATGCTACTACTATAAAGTCTAATCCCGGATGTAACCAGTTTTGAGCAGAAATTGTTGTCACAAAATATAGCCTCTATTGTTTTCCCATTCATGTTCCCCCAAGCTAACCTGTTGCGATTCGGAATATGCAAATACATCTAATATATAACATTTTGTGCCGAAAATTATGTTCCCAGGGGTCTGCATGCCAATATGCCCAGGTATATACCTAGTTCTGTCAAGATTTAAAGATTTATTCTACGAATATGTATATAATACCTACACACGTGTGTAGGTAGGTAAATTGTATTCATATTTTGGAGAGTAGACAGAAATGAACTGTGTTTAAATATTAACACTTGAAACAATCAGATCATACAGCCATCAACATGAATGAATTGAAACATGTTCCTAATATTTGATTATAGGGTTGACTAGTTTGTTGTACGTCATTTCGTGCAGCGTGTGTGCATTTTTTTTTGTTTTAGCAGAATAAAAAAAATATCTCCGCTATATTATTTTATTTTTTTACAATGGAACCTGTTATTATGGAGTCCCTATAATCTAATGTAATTATTGATTCTAAAAATAATTTTAATCGATCACATTTAATAGTATTCTTCCTTCATTTTATGTGTAGATAGATACCTAAACAAATAAAGTAGCCAGCATAAATATCCTTTAAAAAAACGTGTACTTAGCTAATACCTAATATATAGGAGTGCTGCTCATCGTCCAACAGTAAATTATGCTGAAATTTTTTGAAACAATGACTAGCGAAATAGTTTAAAATAAGTATTGTTACTCATCATGACACATGCTCACATCACAAAACCTGGTAGTTTTGTTTAAGTGGAGGGTTAGTGAACAAGAAATATATTTAAAGGGATGATAGATACCACAAAATGTTTTTTTTTTGCATTAATATCCCATTACTGTCATCTAAAAGTGATTCATTGTGTAGATTAAAAACATTTATGCGTATAAAATTTTATGAATAAAGCATTTTGTACAGCCGGAACTTCTCTGGACTTGTTTACCTGGTGTATTTGAGAAGCGATTTACAAAGCAGCACGATTTGCTGAAGCAAACTCATGTTCATGCTTAAGACGATGCTTACCTAATTGAATTTGTTGTTGAGTTGATTAAACAAGATATACTAACCTATAATTACTTGTTGTTATTATTGCAAATTTGCACTGCACGAGCATTCATAAATTGCGTCAATGATGATTTTACTTTGTCCAAAATTACAAGTTATTTGGCTTCCCATGAACTCATGAATCTCGTCTGGCATAGGGGTAGGACGGGACTAGTAGTACTAGTTCCTTCAATGTACACAGATGACAATAATGAGAATCCTTTCTTGGCAGGCTTCTTGACAATGAATTTTTTATGCATGGAAATATGCGCATTTGATCTTTTTGAAGAGAACTTCCAGATATACAATTTTCTGAATATGATATGATATAAAAGAAGGATTGACTTGCTGAGCTGATCATTCGTTGTTCATTCATCGCACAGATATCTTAATACAGTACTTATTTTAATTTCATCCAAAATGACACTTAAAGTGTTCACTATTGCCCTTGTGGCAATTTTTATTTCACTCGTGGAGGTTCAGGTGGAAGCCCGAGTAAACATTTTGGACATTACCACAAAGCAAGTTTATGATATTGCCGTCCTCAGAAATCAAAAGCGACCTGTGATTGTTTTCTATACAAAGCCGTAAGTTAAATTCAAAGTATTGTAGTATTTTTTGCTGCCTAACAGATTATTCATGTACCAAAAATAATGATGAAATATATTACAGTTCATGTGGAGGAGGGCTTTGTGCAAGGTTACAAAAGGATTTGGAAGCATTGGCTCGTGAAAACCAGGAGACAATGAATCTTGCCATTGTCGATATGGAAAAGAAGCCGGAATTCAAAGCTATGTTTGGAATTTCTCGGATCCCCACAACCAGAGCATTCTTCAAAGGAAAAGTGGTAGACCAGGTGCAAGGGCCAGGCTGGGTCTCAATCAGCAAAATGATAGAGAGGGTTTTGGAACCAAAGTCAAAGTAGTTTATTCATAATGCTTCATTATACCTACCTATATACATTTTTATACTCACGCAACGTTTTATTTACTTCTCAAATAAATGAAATATATTATATTCAATACAACGTATTCACAATGTTTAATTGCATTAATTTAAAAAAAAAGAACAATAATATTCAGTATCCATATTTTTCCAAAACAATGTCAATTCTTTTGCAAGTGTTTTTCATATCCTCATAATGCGTCTCAGGTACAGGGTCTCTTTTCTCACGAAGCCACCATGGACATATAAAACCTTTAAAATAGTACAACTCCGCCCTAATCATATGCCCAGGAATGTCATCCGGTACAGCAGCGCCATTTTTCCTCATTTGTCCCAAAAAATACTCTCGTATCGAATTGAGCACTTCCGGATCACAAGGACGCCCATCCTCATCATCCATATTACTAGCCGGTCGAACGTTATTAAATACACGCCAGTCACTGGTGTCACAATCAACAAATTCAAAACCAGTAAACCACTCCTCATCCACTGGATATGAGCCAGAAAATTCCCAGTCCAATACCCCTGTGATCGTCAATGTTTCCCTGTCCACCATCAGATTTCGCGGCTCGAGATCCCCGTGTGTGAATACAAAAGGCACGTTTTGCAAAGCCTCCTTGTCCATTCCTTCGGGAACACTTTCTAATTTGTCGAAAGCAGCAACAAACGTCTCGATTCTTTTTAGTCGCTCACTATATCCATCCGACTGCTTCATAAATGTACATTTTCTCAAAAACTCAATTTCAGTTTCGCAAGTACTTTTAAAGTATTCTAAAAACGACATAAATGGCCCACCATCAAATTCCACTCCCTTTTCCACAGATATTAGTTGGTGAGGTTCCAAAAAGTCTTTGTCAGGATTCATACCGATTCCAAATGAATCACCAATTGGATCTGGCTTAAACTCAAATGATCCTAGTTTTGGAAATGTGATCCCTTGAATTTTGGAAAATATCATGACAATTTGATCAACAATCTTCATTTTATCTTTGAATTCCACTTCATTCCATGCAAGTTCAAGTGGCTCCCCTGGCACTTTTTGCATAAGAATGTACTCTGCATTAATTCCAGACTTTTCTTTGTTAGTGCAGTAGCCATACACTTTTGGAACTGGTACTGATTCACAACATTTTGAAATATACACCAGAGCTGCAACCTCATTTTCAGTTTTATATCTCGTCCAAAATCGTCCACTGAGTCGCAATACAAATTCTTGGTCGTCAGATGTAGTAACAATGTACACCCGATTGTTGTAGCCCCTCTTGATATGAGAAATATTTTTCACAATTAAATTTGCAAAGTGTCTTTTAATAATTAAGTTTGCTTGATCCAAACTCAATTTTATTCCCATTTTGGGACCATGTGTCTCGTTTTCTTCACCGGACGACATTTTAAAGGAAACGATCGTTTTACAAACAAAGTGTATTATCTATTCCACGTGTAAGAAAATGCGCTTCCTTTCTACAAGAATAATGCATACGTCTTGCTTCCAAGAAAAAAAGTATTTCTTAGAAAAATCGTAAACAACGTGCTCAGCAGCATGATGCCATAGGAAAATAGGAAACAACACCACCTGTTCAGGTGAAAAGATGATGTCATAAAACTCCATACATAAAAAGGTAAGCATATGGCTTAAAGCGAACGATCATTCATCATATCGCACTGATCTACTTGTACACACGCGTGTAGTAAAGTACGAGCATTTTGTTTGTTTGATTATCTGCCACACAAAATCAAGAAAGCCTGTGTGTGCCAGTAGTGTGCCACGCTAATACATGAATATCGTTTGGACTCATCCTACATTTTTATGAAATGTCATGCTCGTCCAAACATGGTTTTATCTTTGGCATAAACTTACCAATTCCGAGTAATTTTATTTTTTATCACACAAGTTTACATACCAAACATATTTAGTACATTTGATTTTAACAATGGAAAAGTGATATGCAAATACACTGGCTATACTTTGGAATGGAACTGGGATTGCATGTCTAAATCTTTCTGGTTGATATGCTACTTTAAAAAATAATAAACCCCATTTTTTATTATACATTCCATTCTCGGCTTATGAAAAAAAATCAGACCAATAAGAAATACCCCACCACAGTTTTTCTAATAACCTTGTGAAGCGGAAACTGGGTAAAGCCCCACACACAAACTCACACAACTGGTATATTTTTTCTCAATTGGTGGTATATAAAGTACATACTTAAGTATGTTTTTGCAAAAAGGATTTTTTTTTGTTATACTGACAACCCGTCTTCCATTACATTTACTTCTCCTAACCTTAAGCACGTTTGGTGACTTAAAATGTATGTATGTAATGTATGAAGATTAGTATATTGACAAGCATGGAATTTATTTTATCTTAATCAGCCATTAATGACACTTACAACTTGTATAGCAAATCATGTTATAGCAAATCATATCGAACATGAAGAATTCTTATAATGGCATGTAATAAAGATACGAGCAAATTATAATATGTTAATTTTGCACTCATCATCTTTTATTGTTATTACTTTTTAATTGACAGACACAAGGAATTAGCCGCTTGTATTATTAGCTTGTACTTGTACAGCTATAAAGTATAAGTATAAACATGCATAAAAAAATATTATTAAAATAACAACTCATAACAAAAATATTATGCACAACAACACATGTTGTTGTAAATTGTGTCGTCGTGTGTCATTTTATTCACATAAAAATACTCTCTAGGTGTGCCCATACCTATTTATCTATTGTGTTAATGCGTTGAGATAGTTGAGAAGAGTGAGCGCTGATGATGATGAGGACAGTGATGGAATTCTGTTTTTTGTAATGTTCCACAATATCTCTCTCTCTCTCTCTCTCACACACACACACGTCTTTCCTTTAAAAAGCATGCTCTATATTGTTTACATGCATAAACATCAGCAGCAAGCATCATCAGTAGCACAAGACATAAAAACTCACGGTACACATTGGGAATGTGGTGTCAAATGAAATGCACACAAGAATATAATAATACAAGAATGTTTTGCATCTCCCTTCTCTCTTCCTCTATTTTTTTTCTCCCTTTTTACATACTTCCAATAATTCTCAGATGGTATTTTTAAGCCCGGGATCTTGTGGTCCCGATCAGCTTCTTGTGGATCTTGAGGAAAAAACAAATAGCAAAAAAAAAAAAGGATTCTCTCACGATCTCATCCTGCTGATGACTACTATATGATGTAAAAATAATGTTTGTGTAAAAGAAAAAATTCTTGTGCAAAAACAGTCTCATCCAATCCCGGAGAGCTTGCATCAAATTTTTTATGTTAGAGAATAACCTGATTTTGTTTTTTAAAAAAAATGTGTTCACATACTTCTTTTGCAAATGTGCAAGGGACTTAGGCTAATAACCAAGTCATGAAGTGTCAATGTAAAGAGTACAAAGAAATTTCAAAATTATACAGTCAACTATAACTTGGAACAACATTTTTCTCCTGGAAATACTGTTTTCCGAGTTGTCAACAGTTGAAAAATATATTACAATCTAGATGCACGTTGTAAATCATTAATCGGCTCATAGCTCAGTGTAGCTCACTAGTCATTATTTCTCTGTACAAAATTAGTACAGGAAAGGGAAATTGTGCCAGGCCACCAAGAGAGATAAAGAAACATTTAGCTCAAATGTAGCTTTGTCAAATAAATTGTTATTTTAAAAAAAAACGTTAAAGCTGTACTCGATGTGTTTTCGTGCGATGAGGTGCAACGCTTGTGTTTGTTGCATCTCCATTTTAGTAATTGCTGCAGTGGCATTTGTTTCATTGCCCTTTATTTTCCAACGAGATGGACGTCCTCACGTTGTCCTCAAAAGGGTTGTGGACTATCTCGACAGAATTGAGAAACTGGACGAAAAGGTACAACATAAAATTGAATTACAACATTACAACTTGCGCCATGCATGATGATGACATATAGCAGCTAATAATATTATATTTGTATAATTGGTCACATTTTGTTTGCAGTTTAAAAACATCATCAACAATGACCCATTCTCTGACCTGTACAATAGAGTGAGACCAACGTACGATGCCTTTATAAGTATTAAAAATCAAGTGGCCATTTATGAGAAGATGGACAGAATGCCAGGCGGTCCCAAAAATTTTATGCAAACAGCATTAAAAGTTGTAGAGGAAACACAAAAGAAAATTCACGAGTTTGAAAGTGAAGTACGAGCCAAATGTTAAGATTGTATAATGTATAGTGTTATTTGTCATTGTCTTATAATAATTGTATGTAGTTTCATTATGTGCGTATTTTTTCTGAATTTATAGTATAGACTGATAGTAGCTAGATCTGGGAAAGCATACACAAAACTGAGGCAAGACTTTGACAGATTGCTGAATGATTTTGAGACCGTGTTTGATGACAGGGATGATGAGACGTTAAACTCTCTGGGAGTGCTGCTGGACGGGAATACGGATCTCGAACTCACAAGAAATGAGCGTAGTCAAACAGTACAACAAGTTCTCCAAGATCTGGTGGAATTATTCGAAAAGCGAGAGTCGCTGGACGAAGAACTCCGCACTGTCGTGTCTGAGCTCAACATACAAACACCTGAAGATTTTGAGGGGACAAAGGCTGCACCGCTTGCAGATGAAGTTTTTGCAATTGAACTACTCATACAGCAAATTATTGAGGAGTCTGGTCCTCTAGTAGCAACGGTAATTCCGCGCATTGAATTTTCCGTTAAAAGTTTTGGGAAAGCGATGGGTGACTCGTTAGAACAGGTAATTTGGCAATAAAATAACTCTACAAAACAATACATACAATAATATTTGCTATTTGACGTGAATTAATTCAAAATTTTGCATCTATTTTTTTTGCAGTTTGACAAATCAAAAACACGATATGAGAAAGTAATAGATGGGTTAGATTCGGATGTTATGTCCGTTCGAAAACGAATAGAAGATTTAAAAGTGTATCGGAAAAGGGACGAATTCTAGTGATACGTTTACAAACAAAATATTTTTAACTCTGGACCTTCTATACTACTACTGCGTCTGCGTGCGTAGAAAAAGTCTCATATTAAAAGAATGAGAATAACGTGCATGAAGGTTACCAACACATTTTATGATAAGGCTTCCCTGAAAAAAAAATACCTGAATGTACTGAATACATTGAGATTGGATTGTAGATCCTTTTTTTTTAGCCTCATTTGCCTCTAATAACACGCTTCCAATTTTAATTAATTAAATGTGAGCACAGCAAAGAATTACATAATCCAAAATATAAGAAAAAATTATGTTCATCGATGACTCCAAAATTGCTGGGCTGAAATTTACAAAAAATTTAATACGCCCCAATTAATAGACGGTATTAAATAATTTTCTAGTATAGCTCTCTGTTGCAATTTTCAGCCAATTTGATACTTACCCTAAATGTCAATTTGAAAACTAGCCGAACTCCCTTTGAAAAAAAATGGAGTATAATATTGAGAGTTTGGAAAAAAATCAAATTCGTGAATGAACATAAAAGCTTTATTTTTGGCAAAATGGCTCATCGCACTAGTATTTCAGAAATTTTGTCTGGGTATAGTATTGGTTCGTCTTAGGTGACCTAGCTACAGCAATCATGTTTTAGCATTAAGCAATAAAAATGGGAACACAAATATGTACAACTTTTAAAGGTGTACTTATGTACTCTACGGAATATCATATTTGATTGGTTAAAATGTTTGAGCCAGAATGCTTCATATAAAAAATAATTGCAATCAGCTTGACATTAGCAGTTTAAGTTGTGCTGTAAAAAAACGGTGCTTAACGGACCACGCAAACCATGCTTTCAAGAGTTTCAAGCAAAAAATTATATAGAGAGACAGGGGAAAATATTCACGGTTTTACCACCTTTATTTCTTTATTATAACAGAGCAGGTGTAATAATAATATCAGTCATTTACAAAAAAACAAGACATTTAATTATTACAGCAATATATATATATATGCGCAATATAATATACACTGCTTGTGCTTCTCAAATGAGTGTTAACCAATGTGTTTGATAAATAAGTTTTTTTTTCTATAGTTTTTCAACACAATTTGTCTTTCTTTCTACTTAATTTAATAAGTGTATATAGCAAGGTGAACACATTCAAGTCAACTTGTTGGTACATAATAATAATAATAATAATAATGATGATGAAGAAAGCAGTCTTCCTTTTAAAAACTGATTTTTCATTTAAAATAACTTTTCATATTTGCATTTTTAATTAATGATGACTTCCATTTACAGTTTTATGTCGGCTGACCACTTGAATTTTCTTTGTATTTCTTCTCAATGATCCAAGAATCTGTACGTCTTCTTGAATCTGCCTGTGATATCCGAATATCTTTTTAACCACAACAAATGGCGAAAGTAACAAAAAAATAAAGCACGTGAAAAGAGTATTGTCGAAAGAAGATACCATAAATTATTTCATAGTCAAATAGCACCATAATATTTATAAAATATGTATAATAAAGATGAAAGGATTAAAAATACTAAAAGAGATAATTTAGTAAAAGTATAATTTTACAGGATACGGCAGAGGCTCACAATATCTCGACAAAAATGGAGAAAATCAACAATCAAATGCTGCATTGCAAAGGAATACAACAAGTTCTCCCGAAATTACAAGAAAAAATTCTGTTCCCCGGGATCTTCCATTGTCACCATATGTCATCTCCCAGGAGGATGCTCGAGAAAGCTCTTTGACACAACATGCAAAATTGGAAGCAAAATCGGACGCTCCTTCTTCTGTAAAAGCTAACGTTTTTTTAACGCAGAAAAATGTCGAAGAAGATGATGATTGGGATGATGAAAGTTGCCTTGTTAATAATGTCACCACCACCATCACTACAAACCAGCATCCAATACGCACTAATGACAAGAATGCTCTCTTCCAACAACCCATGTCTTCCGCCATCAAGTCACATGTTGGGGCTTCATCATCTACAACAACCATCAAGAAGAGGTCAACTGTGGTTGACTGGTCGGAAACTTATTCGGAAGGTGGAAGTGGCTCAGATAATGTGGATGAAATGGAAAATACTCATTTGCCACAGGATAACGTTGTCTCGATACCAGGAGATCCGTTTAATGTAGCGCGAAGCACTTTAGAGAAACACGAATCTATTGAAACGGTGGAGGAAAATATTGACGCTGTTAGCATTGAGGATAACGCCTATCAACATGACGAAACGCGCGAATCGACTCCACATTCCGTGTCCTCAAGCATGAAAGACACGCCTGATGACACCAGTGCTACTCCATTACCTGCCGTTACTCCAACTCCTTCCAAAAGAGACCAGGATCGTGTCAGTGATAATTATAGTAATAATGAGGACAACGACCGAAGCAATGTATTTCCAAAACAAATGTCGCACGCTACTTTACCACCGTCAACCTCCTCTGCCGCAAATCTGTTTATGGTGCCTCCTTCATTATCTCCTCAAGAGCCAATACCAGCCAATTTGTCAAAAAGTACATTTGATTTATCCGAATCCAATCCGCATTTGGCAGAATCTTCAAAGCAAAAGAAAAAATCAAAACCGACCTCTGCAAAAAAATTACTGTCCCGCTTCTTTTCTTCCGACGACGATAAGGGTTCAAAATATAGTAAAGAAACCACACAACAACTACCATTAGCATCCGCAAGGAAAACATCAGAGCCAATGCCGTTATCCACGCTGTTACTTAATACTCCTCTCGCAGCAACTCGTAATTTTAAGTCTGATACAACCAGAGTCAACCAAAATCTTCCTTCTCCTAGTCGGCCTCCAACAACAACTCCTTTAATTCCAACGCGGTACTTCCCATCTCCTCCTGAGCCTTCCTCATCCGCTATGCAAGATAACGTATTACAACAAAGTGGTGACGTAGCTGGTTCAAAACGAAAAGGATTTTTCGGAAAAATGAAAAGGACACTTGGGATCTCTTCAAAGAGCGGTAGCAGTAAAATGCGTGCATCAGCCTCTTTAAAAAACTTGTCTGTAACAGCGACAACTGTGCCAGTTAGTAGCGACCCATGCATTTCTAGTGAGCAGCATCAAAATAGGGATCAACGAGTAATATCCGTGTATACAAAAGGGAGGCCTACGGATGAAGTCATAGCTGACCTGTTCAGAGAGGGAAAGCGATACCTGGACACCACACAACAACAGCGGTCACCATCTAACGCTGCTGGCCAAGGTAGCGGAGACACATTAGCAAGTAGCAATAAGATGGAACAACGTACCTCTGGCCTAGGATATTTGAAAAGATTTTCTTCCGCTGGTCAACTCCTTTCTCCCTCCACTTCAAAAATTACAATGTCTGAAACCAGGTATGTAAAAATGAAAGAAAAAATATCAACTACGCTCAAAATCGTGTATTCTTTTTGTAAAATTTATTTTTTGTAAATAGTTTAATGTTTATTTTTCGTGTTTTTGTTTTTCTTTCGGTGTCTATAAAATTAAACATTATTTAACTGATGATGGTCACTTTAAAACATCTACAACGATATAAAGGACATTTTCATAACGGAATGTCAAGTTGACTGAATAACTGAACATATAACATAATAATATACATAGAACAAATAGTCGCGGTCGACATTAATTCTTTTTTTATTTTTTTATTTGCGACATGCAATCATTTCTAAGATTAATTTTACAAATTGACTAAAAACGAAAATACTAAATTTCGTTCTACAGGATCACAAATGATTATCTATTATTATACATGATGATTTTAATAGTATTAGATTTTTTTGTTATTTAGGAAGTACTAAATTGTAAGTACATTGCAATTTGGCTACAAGACTAATATTCTAGTCGGTTAATAATATCTAACGACCAATATTTTTCGTGATTGGTCTTATGTCATGATCAGGCGTATTAAGTAATACAAATAATTTCTTTTTACTTTGGCATTTGGCAAAACCGCGTTTTACTCAATATTATTATTAGTAGTAGTAGTAGTAATCTTTATGCTAGCCAATTTTTATTTTAAAAGTACGTGGCTAAAAAGTCTTTTTTTATACATGGTAATTTGTTACAATAATAATAATTAAAGCATATAAAGCATAATAGCATCATAAAAACGGCTACAACAGGAAAGTAAATATCTTCTTGTAAAAGTAAATTGTTGTGTTTACTAAATAATAATAATGATATATTTTTTACTACTATAAAATATATATTGTTTTTCAGTATTATTATTATTATTATTGCAAGAGAAAGAAAAATGCGACCGATTTTTTTTATTGTAGGAATTTCAAATTGTCAAAAATACTCAGATTCCATATAAATACAAATATTATGCCCATTTCCTGGTTTCCAATAAAAAAAAGTGCCCTTTTTTTATGCAAAATGGAAAAGGCACTTTGAAAAAATTGCATGTACAATGCATATATGCATCATAAAAACGGCTACAACAGGAAAGTAAATATCTTCTTGTAAAAGTAAATTGTTGTGTTTACTAAATAATAATAATTATATATTTTTTACTACTACAAAATATATATTGTTTTTCAGTATTATTATTATTATTATTATTGCAAGAGAAAGAAAAATGCGACCGATTTTTTTTATTGTAGGAGATTCAAATTGTCAAAAATACTCAGATTCCATATAAATACAAATAGTATGCCCATTTCCTCGTTTCCAATAAAAAAAAGTGCCCTTTTTTTATGCAAAATGGAAAAGGCACTTTGAAAAAATTGCATGTACAATGCATATAATATATATATATATGTATACCTAGTCGACAATTTACTTAAAAGAAAGTAAAATACGTCAACACCACCACACACACACGATTACAACAATCCATATATTGCGCACAGTTTTTAGTTTTACATTACAATACGGCGGTTAACTGTTGACTGTGTGTGTGTGTGTGTGTGTGTGAATCATTAGAATGAAAGCATTAAATTGGATGATAGGAGGATATTCCTAGTTTTTTTTATTCAAAATTATTTTGTCTTTACGAAAAAGTGCATTTTACCTAATAGCCTATATAAATTGATTGTTTGATAATGTATCACCGTCCTGAGATTAGTGTGTGTGTGTGTGTCTGTATTATATCATCAATTGATTTTTTTTAGTATAATACTTGGATGCAATAATTAATTAAATTTTTCTTTCTTTTTTTGTCATCGAGTATACATTGTAAGCAATGCGATGACTAAAAGCTAAATACACAGGGCTTGATTGTTTTTTTTTCTTCTTCTTTCGATGATTCGTCGTATTTATGATGAGATACCATAATTATTATTATAGCTCGATTTATTTCTAAAATATATAGCAGTAGTAGTGGTAGTGGTAGTAAATTTGTATATTTTAGTCGTAGTATATAGAAATATGGTGGTGATGATGGTGGTGAATTAATTACTATATTTTTTATTCGTAATTTGCATAATGTATTCACCACAAATACCGTCTTCCAGTTCGGTACCTATTTCTAGTTCTTTTGGCATTTTTCCACTTTTTCTTCCTACTTGGACTGGAAGAGACTCCTCCTCCTCCTCCTTCCTTGGCTTTTCCTTTTAGCCTATAAATAGGTTTGCTATTAAAGGCCGTATGCTAGCCACCCTCAAAACCAACTCTGAATAGTTGCACCCGAACCAAAGTATGTGTTTTCTCCAAGATGATTTGCTCCACGGTGTAGTTCAAATTTGACAGTCCATCAGAGGTAAAGCGGTGTTTCCCTTTTTGAAGGATCTTGTATCGTTGTGTGTTCAGTTTCTGTTGCCGATGTTTGAGCATTTTGTAGCGGGCCACACTTGGCGAGGGTCTGGAAATGAAAAGCCCGTGGAAGGCTATTCTTCCTGCCATGTCATCATCCTCAGCTCCCCAGCCCCAGAACATGTTTGAGAATCCATTCACTTTGATAAAGTGCTGTTTGGTTAGAGCAGAGATTCCACCAAAAATGGTCTTGTATGGAAGTTTATACTTCATTTTGTCTACGGCCACGGACATGTGTCGTGGCTGCACTGGGCAGTCATATAAATTATAGTCGTTCTCTGGAATCAGATCCACGTCGTGAAAAATGAAGCAGTCCCAATGGGCATACCGCTTGTTGGCTTCCACAAACCCGACGTTGAAAAGCATGGCTCTATTAAATGGCTCATTTTTCGAACTACCCCCTTGTTCAATCACGAAAATGTTAAACTCAACTTGTTGTCGCTTCAGCATTGGTATCAAATTAGACATAAATAGACGTAAGTGGTCCTCGCGATCTCTGAATGGCACAATAATGGCAACTCTACTCCTTGCTCGGCAAGTTGGCGGTCTGTAGTGACCTCCCAGGTCAAGATCATTATTCTTCCTTCCAAGTTCTGCAAGGCTGGGAGCCTGAAGTCTTACTCTCACAAACCCTACCAGGTAGGGTGATACTATAGGGCAAAGTGGCAAATCTAGAGATGATGTGTTGGAGGAGGAGGAGGAGGACGTGCTGCTAAAAACTGCAGAAGTTATGTTGGCTTGATTTAGTGGAACTACTGTGATAATACTTTGATTTTCACTAATTTTTGTAATGTTACTGACTAGGGTAGTAGTAGTAGTGGTAGCAGTACCATTAATAGAGCCGACGTCTGTACTGTTACTCTGATCGTTGCTGATAAAGATTACTTTGGAGTTTTGCTGTGGTTGATATTTATCTGGATTCAGTCTTGTGGAAAGGGTTTGTGCTGGGGATAGCGATTGGTTTAGATGAGAATTAACTTGATTTAAAAGGTTAATTATCTGCTGTTGTTGTTGAGGTACTAGTAGCGTGTCAGTTGGTGACGTTGCGGTAGAAAAATCCACATCCGGAGGAGGAGGCGGACTAAATAATCTGTGTATATAAAAAACGGAGTTTTCGTTTGGCTGCCGCCAAGCCAGCGGTGATGTACGAGGGGCCAAAGAGTCAAACGATATGACTGATGATGATAATGATGATGAGATTCCACTAAATGAGGAGGAAGATGGACCTCCAGTGACGGGACTGGTGACACTTCCTCCTCCATTTTTCAGAGGATAAAAATAAAAGTACTGTATCGTGACGAGAACAAAAAGTACGGCTGCGATGGTTTTGTATAATGTACGAGCCATGTTGTTGATGATGATGATATTCTTCTTCTCCAGAAAGACTGGCTAATGGTGGTGGTGATGATGATGATGAGATTAGTACATTCCAGCGTGATTCGTGTAAGGTGGACTTGTTGTAAAGCACCGAGATCGACTTGAACTCAACAAAAAGCAATTCATACTATCAGCTTCAAATTTGAAGAGAACTTGTTGACTAGATTAGATTTTCTCCAAAAAAAAAGATGCGAAAAGTGTAAGTACTCTATGTTGTAGATCCAGCAAGTCTTCCTTGTCGATATTTTTGAAAAGTGATGGTTATAACAGGTCACTTTATAGATAAATTACGTTGTGGTTAATATATATACATATATTGTAAGTACCATTGTGCAAAGTATAAAAAAAGTCTCATCGTATCACTATCTAATATTCTGCCACCACTTGCTAATAATTTCTCCATTTTCTCTCACATAATCTCTCCAGTATTATTATTTAATACTACAGCAAATAATCTTTGGCAACTTTTTCTTTGTTACATAATAATAATAAAGCAAATGCACTGGAGCACATTTTTGTGTTTTTTCATTAGATGTTGTTGATGATGATGATGATCAGTACAAGTATTTTTTAGTGGAAGAATTCGGTCAATAATACTGGAAATTTCTTGGCAATTCTTGTTCTACAGTCCAAAAATGTGTAAAATGTCAATGTGATTAACACTTTGCCAGAGATTGGTTTCATAATACATAAATTATGTACATGTGAACAAGTACGGTTGCTCTGCTTCCTGTCTGGAATGAGTACTACATACATACATGATGATAATGAGGAGAGGAAGCACTTTTTACGTATTAATTACTTTCTCTTCTTTTCATGAATTGATGACTTTTTTTTTGATGTCGTATCGTGGAATGAGGGCATTTGCAATTTCGCAATGCTTGGGTAATTCTCTTTTCGGCATATGTGATCCAAGAAAAAAAAATGTTGCTGACTTGCTGCTGCTGCTGTTGTTGTTGATGTGCAGGAGAAGAAAAAAAAAGACAAAAGGTGCACACTAAGTAACAGACTACTACTTAACATTCAACGTGATGATCATTTTATTGTTATGAAAATGATCGTTAAACGCGTTGTTAGACACGGCCCCTGAAATATTCAACAAATAGGCATATTAAATTCCATGTTGTTGTTGTTGTTGTTCTTGTTTAATAAACATATTTAAATACACCTAATGAGATGTATTAGAGTCATGTCACGCTTCTGCAACGTATAATTTCAATTTGACGGAAAATAATAGAAAGAAAAAATGCAACTTACACCATTGTTTATATGGGAAAATAGTTTGGTATCTGGAAATCAATAATTTTTTTCACATTACGCAAATTGGGTTAAAATGAAACTGATGGAGAAAATTGTGTGGAGTTGTGGTTTACGCATGCGTATTTAACAAAGATTTTTTAAAAATTTGTTTACGACTAATTAGTGTACGCGTATATGTGATTGATGAAGCACAATACAGATGTGGTGAGTTGGTTGAATTTTCTTTGTAGCGAGTTTTGTGTAGTTTTTTTTTGTGCATGCGTGTATGTACATGTAAATGTTTTTTTTACCTTGATAAGAGTATTAACATGATGATGGGTAAAACAGCAAAAATATAATAAAATTCAGCAATTTTGAAACGAGTTTTTGTTTCTTTTTTGTGTCTTGATATTGCCAATGGTTTAGAGCAAACAGTGAACTGGAATGGTCTGATGAATTTGTATATTTTTTACATGAATACAAAAAAAATATGTGTGGAGTAGAATAAGCAAAGAGAATATATTGGAGAAAAATAGCTCACTGGCTCACATACAATCACCTCTCTCTCTTCTCTTTTAGACCGTCGGTATTTCGCCACCACCACCACCACCAACAACCACACATCCAATTATGCTGCAGCAAATATACATAAGAAAATAACAAACTACAAAAGTGACTTGTTTTTTGCTTGGATGCATGGATGAAATCTTTCAGCTGAAAGAGTTCGTCCTACGTACTACTTCAGAGAATAGTAGAGAAGAAGAGGAACAAGATGTTTGGGTATATATATATGTGCACAGAAATCTGTACTAAGAGAGCTCAACAAACAGCAGCATAGAGCATTCCTTCTCTCTAGTATCTAGTAACATTGCTTGAAAGCAAAAGTCTTTTATATTCAATGTTAGAAGTATGAAGGATAAAAAAAAACTTGGCTATGTATTTATGGCTGATGATGGCTACAATATGAAACATTGATGATGCCTTTTTTTCTCTTGTGCCATGCCATATTCCTCTCACATCTGCATTTTTTTTGTATACAGTGTGAACTTGTTATCTAGGAACACACGGCAAAGCTGTTGAAGACGACTGCTGAACCGCTATATCTGTATATAATTTTTTGCTATTATGTATATTTGTTTGTATACTAACAAGAGAAAAAATAAATCCTTCTTTTTATAACTATTCCTCAGTAATAATAGTACTAGAAGAATCTTTTGGAATATTATTATTTTGTTATTATTATTTTGTTCTCAATAACTGAAGGTAAATCATGCCATCATGGTGCATGCCGGTTGTTGTGGTGGTGGGTGATGATGGCAGTCATGATATTATGGGATGAAAAAAAAGGAATAAGAATATATAAAAAGAGCTTATGGATTTTGGATGGATAATAATATAAGCTATTATTGATGTAGGATACGTGGGAAACATGCTATATAGCGTTGTACGTAAATAATATTGAAATGCCAAGTGCTTTATAAAAACTACTTATTCCATTGTAATGATGATAATGATGATGATACGAGGATGCTCTTGCTGCAGATATTATTTATAATAATGTGATACGTGATATAATTCATGCTTCTCTATTATACTATAATACAAATTTGTAATATGGCATATAATGCTGCTTCTTGTTACTTCATCATACCAATGCAGTAAAAATTCATGCAATAAATTTTGTAGTGCAGTTGGCTTGTTTAAAAAAAAACATGAATTTTAATGTTAGTGCTGATAAATGTGCTCTTAAAACGTTTTCAGTTAGCTTATATGTATATATTTCATATTAGTTAAGTTTCACATTACATATATATCATCAGTTACATTTGAGAAGAAAAACAAGCGTTTAAAAAAAAAATTGGGTAATCAGTAAAACTTTATGTATATACGTAACGTTATGTACTAAGGATAATATATACCCATGGCCATAGCTTACGATTAGAAGATGA
>JAHZNC010004872.1:0-18526 GCA_027744095.1 Zhuqinia jingwanae | reverse complement strand
TTGCAATATAGACAATCATAAACATCATGCAAGCAAGCAACCTATTATACAGGACTAACCAAATTTGCATACATGCTTCATTGGTGCTTTTGCTGCTGCTTTGTGGTGTGTTGTTTGTTACACAACAAGAAAAAAAATATATAATATTTTTTGTGCATTAATAATGAAATGGGGTGTTGTTCCCTCTCTGCTGATCTGCCTGATGAGTTGAACTTCTCTTTTTTGTTGTTGATTTCTTATGACTATGTTTGTAAAGCAAGAGCAGAAGATGGCAATAACTTTTAAGCTAATGGCCATTGACGCATTTAAAAAAAGTGTGGGGCGAGCAATTACATTACATTGAGTCGAAGTAACAACGACGAAGACAAAAGAGGAATTTTTAGGCATTGACTAGGTATGCATTTATGTATATATTCAATATAATGCTGAGTAATATGTTCACTTGAAAATATGCGCACAATAATTTCATTTTGAATTTTCAAAGAGCAGCAAATATTCGTCGTATGTACATAACATGAACATGATGCAACCATACATGGAAGTTGAGCTGCTGTGATCATTGAACAACGATGTTTAATTTTTGAGTTATTTTTGAGAGAGAGAGAATTATTATTGTAAAAATGCACTTTGCACTTGATTTGCAGATTTGGCTCATTAAAATAATGGTTTTATAGTATAAGCATATTTTATGCTGAGTAGTTGCTTTATTTAGTAGTTTTTTTTGTGGTTAGTAGATCACAACTTATTATTATCGTCACAAGCCACAAACTCGCCAGCTAATTGCGTGCGTGTATAATAATATTATAACATCCACATACCCATATAGACAGACAATCACCAAAAATGATGATAATGAGAAATGATGGGATTTTCTAAATTCAAGGCAAGGTCTTTTTCTGTCCATTAAAACTAATCAGCTTTACTGATCATCATCTCTCCACCTCAGAAATCACACATTTGTGGCAATCCGTGTGTGGTGTGGTATGGCGTGTGTCCCATGTGCCATAGTGCCATGCAGTGCAAATATGTAGTTTTTTTCTTATATTTTCACAATTTTTTTTTCTCTCATGCAATTATATTTTCATTCGTCATAAATTACGATTTCCAATTGTTCTGCTCAACAAATAAGTTGTGAAAATGATACGATAACATTATTATAACCCAAATTACTTGAGTAACAACTTCCGATTAGGAGACTAGGAGGGTGTCATGTCACATGTCGGCACACTCACGATCACGATGCAATCTGCTAATACATAAATGCAGTTTGTTGTAGTTTGCTTGCACCACAGACACAGACACAAAAAAGTATAGCGACCAGAAGTGAAATGGAAATTCAAGGATAAAAAAATTGCGAAAAAAATTGAAAGCCTTCGTATGTCATATACGACAAACTATTATCAAACATCATCAAACATTTTTGTTGTTTTTGTTGAAATACAGCAAAAAAAAATTTTTTTGATGATCATCATGAATCATGATTCAAATTTTTATGCCTACCGGAACTTATGCAACACAGACTATTTTTTTTTTCTCTCGCTGTTTTGTATGTTACGTAGTACAAGTTTTGTGTGTTAAAATGAAAGTTTTACATGTGTAATTCAACATGAATTACAACTATTAACTGGTAGTGTGGTGTGGTGTGCTACCGCCGGCAATACAACTTACATTAAATTCATTTCATTTAGAGGCGAGGCGGCCAGTTAAATTTTTTTTTCATTGCCTGACTTGACTTTCATTCATGAAACGTGATAACTGATTTTGATTTCAGCAAAAAAAAATAACACGCTTGTGTGTGCATAAAAATTATGTATGCACACATATTATGCATTATGTAAATTGTGATACAAGAAGAGAGAAATAAAAGTCGATCATTGCATTTTTTTTTGCCTTTGTCGTCATTCATTATGTATACTAAAAACAAAAGGAACATCAATCCATAACGCTATTATCCATACTCCAAATTCAACACCTGCAAACATTCCCACATATCATTAAATTGGATTTGCCGTCCTCCTCTCCTCAAGTTCAAACCTTCTACCTATATGGCCACACCACAGAGCACACAACCCACCACAAACTTTTTTTTCAACATGTTAATAATAGGAAAAGCCGTTTAACTTTTAACGTTCCCAACAACAACAACAACAGCAGGATTTACCAGCCCTAAATATATTATGGCATGCCTAGCGAGAAGTGAATTTAAGGACACACCCAACTAAATATAAAAACTTAATTTGATTTTTCTTTCCATCATCATCATCTCTCTCTCTCCATTTCACTTTGTGTAAATTTACGCCTATTAAATTACATGAACTACATGACCGCTCTGTGACCACATAGAATAATGAGGAGTCATCCCAATATAAAATCCCACCAACAATAATATAATGGGAGGAGAGGGATAATATGCAGTAAACAGAAAGGACGCTAATCTGACATTAATAGCGACAATAACAGCGAAAACCGTAATTCGATTCAAAACTGTGTATAGAAAATGAAAATGGAACAAAAATGGTTGGAAAAAAGTCCAAGGACCTTTTTACATATTTACGTTATGTTAAAGAGGAAAAAAATCTCTTTTTTTCTACCGATTTTTTTTTATTTTTTCGTTTTGACCGCTTTATAGTCATTTTCATCATCGTCATAAAAGTAGGATATTTGGCAGTGTAGTAGTGTCTCCTCATTTTAAAAAAAAAACATTTTTTATTGCACGACAATCCCAATCACCGGCAAACAAAACAATACAACATTATGATAGCATACAGGTTTTTTTATGCGCATATATGCATAATATGGCGATGTCGTTTGTGCTTTTGTTGCCGTTTTGCCTATCCCTGAAATAAAATAAGCCAAATCATTAAATTTTCGTTTTGACCGCTTTATAGTCATTTTCATCATCGTCATAAAAGTAGGATATTTGGCAGTGTAGTAGTGTCTCCTCATTTGAAAAAAAAACATTTTTTATTGCACGACAATCCCAATTACCGGCAAACAAAACAATACAACGTTATGATAGCATACAGGTTTTTTATGCGCATATATGCATAATATGACGATGTAGTTTGTGCTTTTGTTGCCGTTTTGCCTATCCCTGAAATAAAATAAGCCAAATCATTAAATTACTTCAGGTCACCAACCACCACATCATCATCACCAGCATCATCTCTACTTCTCTAATCTGTGAATTTTTGAATACTACACAAGGCGCGCAGACAACAAAAGCAGCGCATATAGAAATAATATGTAATGGTAATAAGGTAATCTCATTATTATGCATAATAAAACATAAAACGTTATTAAGTTAGTTAAGCTTTTATAAATTTTTTTGCCATCTCTCGCATTTTTTTTACTATCAACTATCCTTCTTTTTATAAAGTCCTGTCCTGTTACTTCCATCATCATCCAACAACTTATTCCATTCCATGCGTGTATATTTTGGCGAGCGAAGATAGCATGACTATGTGTGACTTGACTTGACTGTGACATGAATACTTTTTATACAATTTAAAATAAATAAAAAAGTTCACATCACAAATTCAACGACCTGTCACAAAACACGATGACAAAATCTGACTCAAATTTCGCTCTTGTCTACATTTCAAAAGTATACGTAAAAAAAGCGACGTACTCGCATATACAGTTGATACAGAAGAGTGAGTCGTAGCAGGTAGACACAGACTCGAAGAGCAAGCAAGCCAAGCAGCGAAACAATTATGCGTGTAGGCAGTAGTGGAAAAAATCAACAAACTCAATTAAATATTATCTAGCACACCCCTTTTTTACGAAGCAAAGGCATTTCCGGTTTATTATTTAGCGCACGACATACTATGCAAATATTTTAGATGTGCTATACGTATTTTATATACCTACACTATATACGTAACAAACGCTGCTCTGGCTCTGATGCTTACAGCGTCATGATTTGATAATCATCATCATCATCATCATGATATCATCGTCATCATCCGAATCACTGCCCAAGCCACATGACAGTAGTGCCAGCGCTTCAAAAAAATGTTTTAAAAACATTTTAATGTAGTCGCCAGAGCTTCTTTTTAAAAAACAAAACAATGCTTGAAGCTTGATGATTTTTTGAGGTTCTTATCTTGGTTCACCTCGCCTGTCATTATCTAATTCACCCACAACAATGAATAAATACATAAATAAACAAACAAGCAAAAGTTTTTATTTGCATATTTTTCTCAAAGATGTAAAATGGGTGATATAGATATATCTCTACTTAATAATAACAAGAAGAATATTATAATATACCTATCTATCTACCTATCAAATCAGTTTAAGGTACGCGCGCGCATACCATACCGCACGTTTTTTGGTTGTGGTGGCTATCTGTCAGTAAAAAAAGAATACAACAGCAGCAGCAACAACAGACGGCGATATAATTAATAGGTATTATTACAGCAACTTTGTAAAGTGGTATAATGTAACGTAATCTTGGTACGCGCATATATTGCATTTCCTTCATTCATAAAGAAAGCGAAGGAAGACAAAATATTTTTTTTGACATAAAAAAAAGTTTTATAATCCTTTTCATCCGTTTTCCTAGTTTGTTTTGAAAACGCGCAAATTAGCATGAAGAAATTATTTTTAAAAAAACTTTTGTGCATAAAATTTATTTTATTTGGGAAAATATTACGCGAAAGTTTATCAAGTATAAAAATTAAAATATTTACGTCTAAAAAAATGTAAAGAGTGATGAATTTGT
This sequence comes from Zhuqinia jingwanae, assembly GCA_027744095.1. NCBI lineage: Eukaryota > Metazoa > Arthropoda > Collembola > Entomobryomorpha > Paronellidae > Zhuqinia > Zhuqinia jingwanae. The sequence goes on along the minus strand of JAHZNC010004872.1, from coordinate 13,797 downwards.
TGATGATATGCACAAAAAAATATTGCTCTGCCGCTTCTACTACTACTTCTTACTTTTCCGCATATTACAATGCATAATAATAATGTGTACACAAAAATGCATAATAATAATACGTATAATTGTAAATTGCAATTAATAAAACATATACAGTATACCTATATAACAATCAACAATGCACATATATTTGCACAAAATATTGGGTGTATAGTGCCTAAATAATGTAACTTGTCATCGTCGGCAGAATACAATGGAATTTCCTACGCTTGCCTGGCAAGATACTATATAAATTTATTTTTTTCGAGGAATTCACTTTTGCAAGTTGCAAGCGTGTATATGAAATATAGGATTCTATTCACGACTTTGTTGTGAACAACAATGGAATAATGGGAAGTAAAGCAGGTTAAGCCAAAAAAACACTTTAGCTTCTAGACACGTTAACGTAAAATTATTACCGAAAGTACTTTAAAGCTTTAGAGATTTTATGTATGTATGTATTTTGTATGTAATTTGTCGTTGTTGAACGTGAATCAACAAATCTACAGAATGAAATAAAAGTATCATACATTAAATCGGGATAAAAGCCCGTGTGAATCTATAAATATGCGTGAAATTAAAATATGAAGAATAATAATGATGATCGTGTAGGAATACAATAGAAACAGTTATACTACTACGGAGGAATGTGGAATGATATTGTTGTTGATGATGATGATGATGGCATGTAATCTAATGCACTTTTTTATTATTATCATCATCACTTATCATGCATTTTTGTATGTTTCGGTTAACCTACTACTTATTACTCTCACACTGTATCATTCTACCAAGAGGTAGTATATTCAGTAACTGCATTGCAGTTATTACTACTACAATGAGTGGATTATAACTACATATCATTATATACTATTTACTTGACTTTGACTTGAAGAGTTTTTTTTTTAAAGTTCAATGTGAAAAATGCACACATCATCACACTTTTCAGGTCTTAAAGTAGGTAAATTTATTGCTTACGGGTAATCAAATATCTCTCACTGCACTACTGCATTTAGCTCAGCAGCATTATGAAGCAGTGTAGCTGAACAATGTAATAATTATAATTACCTACCTATAATTCTTTGATTGTGATTGTGAGACTGTTCATCATTCTTTTTCTTTCTGAAAGAGTCTCTCGTACATATTCTCAGAAAAAATTGTGAGTACGATTGAATTATTATAATATAAGCAATTTTTTTATAGGATTATAACAATCCAATTCTTTTTTTGATTGAGAATATATGAGACTCAAGTCGTGCGTTTATTTTGCTTCTTCTTCTTCTTCTTCAGTTCAGCATCGTGATTTTAAATGCCATTGCCACAATTAATTATTATTATTTTTCACACATACAAATTGTATGTATGCATGTGAACAAGTTTTTACAATTCACAACTCATCGATCATAAAATAATAAATTGATTAGAAGAGAATTAATTTTTTTTCTTAAAAAGAAAAAAGAAAAATAGGCGAACCTACCATATGTAACTGCAAATTACTTTGATCACGTGTTGTATAAATTCACACATATCATCGTATCGGTGTATGGCATATTATCTCTCACAGTCTTTGATGATGCTGATGTGATTACATGCTACTGCGCTGTTTTATGAGGTGGATTGGTTTAAATGCACTTATGAAATATCCTCTCTGTTGCAACGCTGCTGCAGCAGCAGCAGTGCAAATTGCACTTTGATCATTCATCAGTAACAGTTGCCATTTTTATTTATAACCCTTTTTTTATGTACTACTAATAACTTGTATAAAGTATCTTCCAAGTTCCCAACAATCAAATCAAAAGGGTGTATATAGGTATACATACACTGTACAATAGTATGTAAGAATACACCAGTTTTTACTTCTTTGTAAGGCAATCGATCGGACCATCAAATCTCTTGTAAAAATGAGTATGAGTTCGTGTATTACTCTTTATCAAGGACTATAGGAGAGTAACTCAAGTTATTAATAAACTTTAGTGCTTCAGTCTGTCGTGCTACGCCTATTCTCACAATCACAAAACCTTAAACTCCAATTCCTCTCAAACTCTGCACTCAACAGATAAGCAACCCTTCTTTACATCAATTACACACCCGTGCCGTATGGTTTTTTAAATATTATTATGAGATTTGGATGAAAAAGTTACACGTGAAATATACAGCATCAATTTCACATTACGCAAATCAATGAGTCAGAAGAATGAATCTTCATAATGCGAACAAAATTGATATAAAAAATGTATACTATGTAAGTATTATTATTATTATTATAGCATCATTACTACTATATTGCTAGCCGGTTGATCGTCTCTCGTGCACTCAGCCAGCATAACAATCGATGTATTTGATACGCTGAGATTATATCACAATGCGTACATTATGCTTCGTTGTCTACATATCATCTCGCTCGTCAATTATGATACACGAAAAAAAAGAAGAGCAGCAGCACACAAAAAAATCAGTGTTCGATAAAAGATTTATACCGCATTCATACTCTAAGATAAAGATTCTAATATAAAAAAATACAATACTACAAACAAAATAGCACAATTTAAATCTCAATTCAATATACAATATAACATTTAACAACTCTATTCACTTATTTACAGAGTTAGTGGTAGTTATAATGCTTAATTGTGATTATGAGAAGATTGAAGATACAATTATTATTATTATTACGAGTGTAAAAAGACTTTATTCTTAAGGATTCTCTTTTGACTTGATTGTTCATGATTTATCGTCCCTTCTTTAAGATTTTTTTTGAGAACAATCAACAGTTTAAAAAATCAGATAAGCCAATAAACGTGCTAAACTGTACATTATTTTTTCTTTACACAAAAAAAAATCGCCATTCACATTCCATCAACTATACTTCGCAGCATAATAAAAAAATAAGTTTAATCTTAATTTGCATAGGTGACATGCAATTTCTCAATCAAATGAAGCGGTGGTAGTGTGCTGCACCGTTAATCTTTAAATCCAAACCGATCGATCTTGTTCCCACTTTATAAGTTCACTCATTTGAAACGATACAAAAAATCCTACATCTAAAAAACGCATTGAACAGTGAAGGCAACAAAGTTGTTTTTTTCTTCGTGAGATAGTGAGTGAGTTGTGATTGGTTTTGGTGGGTTTTCATCCTTCATCAAATCAAGCCATAAAATGCATGTACATATGTACAGAACACAGAAAGCTTATCTTAAAACTCACTCAGCAAATTAATATTGACCCGACCGAAAAAGTAATACTGAGAGTAGTAGCAAGTGGTTAGCCGCGACCTAATTTTTTCCTGATAAAAATATATATGTACAACAACCACAAATCACCATCATCATCTCTCCGTGTCAAAACATATTTTTTTCATATGAACTTTTGTACTGCCGTTGTTTTGGTTATTGGTGCCTGCGTGTCTGACTTTACTTCACGATAGGCACGATAGGTATATGTATGCATATTATATTACGCTGATATCCTCTGAATTGGGGAAACCGTGAATAGTAGCAGTTTTTTTACACATACGCAGCATTCTTCCCATTGTTAAAACTAAAGCCCCCCACGCACATCAAAATACATGACAACATGACATGAAGAAAAAAAAAGTTGTTGACAAAAAAAATTGTTCTTTTGTAGTAGCAAAAGAAACACAATAAGCTTGCATATGAATGTATATATATACAAGTTAAGAAAATATATAAGCACATTTATAAATTTACATACGCATTTACACTTCTGCCTTTTTTATTATTATTTGCGGATGTGGATGAGCGCTTTTACATTCGTGGTACTATAAACTACTGCTAATATTATAATGGCAATAAAATGTAAAGCTAACCATTTTAATCGTCTGCACTTCCACCACCGTCATCGTCATCCTCTTATTTATTTCATTCATTGATACGAAAAAAAAGAAGAGTTAAGCCGTTATCAAAACGTCCATCCGTAAAATAAAATTAACATTGAGGATGAGGAATGGTGATGTTGATGAATTGAATGAGAAGAGTACAGCAATATAGCACAAAACAGCGAATTTGCGACGAACGAAAGAATGAAGGAAATCAAGGTGAACGCATGCAAAATATATCAAGTCTTTAAAAAAAACATGTATATATATATAAATAATGTTAGTCTTTCGTGAACACAACACTACAAACAAAACAGACCCTCAAAAAAAATAAGTTGCAAAACTTTGAGAATTCCTCATACAATTACCCATTTTACATGTGGATAAATACGCTTTTGATGTTATTGCGCCCATAAAAACACAGTAAGTGCTCAAACTACTTAATAATATCAAACGATACAAATTATGATAACGATAACTGACAAGAACGATGACAATGATGATGATAATATGATGATGACTCATCACATGCACCCACAACCGTCTTTGCTTGTGACTTTATGGATACTTTTTGGATTTAAAATACTCAAAAAGAACTTTCTGCATCTTTGCAGCATAAAAGCATTTCTTTTTTTTACAATGCAATCCTTCTGGCCTTTAAAAAAAAAATTGTTGGTGGTGTATACTACTAGTATATGCTTTTGGTGTCCCAAAAAAGGGGATAATAAAAAAAAAGTTAAGGCTAAAAGCCGACTAATTGGGATCTAATCTCAAAATTACGGTGAACGAGTGCCTGTCTGTTCCTCAGCCAAACTTTTTTTTGCAAATCTCTCAAAAAAAAAGTTTGAACACAACAGGGGATAATTTTTTTTGTTTCTCAAAAAAATTCTTATCATTATCCAAGGGTTAAGTGTAGATACACTATCAACTATATACACAAATAATACGTGGTAAACGATGCAACTTTTAAAAACACAGGAATATCTCTGTCGATATTTTTTCCTTAAAATTGTATACCAAAAAAATGTTGCAATAAAGAATAGACATAAGGAAAAGGTTTATTCCTTGCTTGATAGAATGATAAACGTGATCATGATGATGATAACGATGCCATAGACCACCACAACACCACACCCCGGCTAACGTCTTAAAACATGATTTTTCTTGTCTTTTTTGTAATTATTGTGAGTATTGTTAGGTTATTACTACTGTTATTGTTGGTGTTGATTTGTTCAAATGTACATGATACATGCTACTGTACATGTTATATTTTTCAAAACGTAACCTTTTGAAAGTTAAAGCCGTTATTAAAAGGCTCTTCCTTTTTTTATTATTGTTGCTATTATTATAGTAAATTTACTTTTTTTGTTCTTTCTGCTCGTCATTGCCATTTTCATCATCATCATCATCATCAGTCAACAGATAAGCAATACAAAATCACAAAAATACATTACGTATAATATATCTAGTCTGTCTGTAGTATGAAAAATGTATACATACTACGCTATAATCTGCTGTTTTTTTTCACGAGGATCAAGAAGGAACCTTAACAATTTACCAACAAATTTTGCATGATGATGACAAGCTTTCTTAAAAGTGGCAATTTACAACGCGTTATTATTAAGGTACACAAAAGGGAAGCCCGGTATTCCACACACTCACACATAACAATTTAAATTTAAACCACACACAACAACAAATCACTGGTTTTTTGTCGCAACGGTGGTATGTGTACAAATTATGCTGTGTGAGGTGTGTGTGTAGAATTAAAGATAGTAGCAAATCATCATCGTCATCATCATCATCATTATCCTCATCATTCTATGTCAATTTCTTTTAAAAGTATCTTTATAGTAATCAGTAATTTCTCAAGGAACCAAGCTTTTTTAAGTGTAAAACACATTTGCATTGACAAAAATGACAAAAAGGATGTACTTTGCATGCTATATTTTTATTACTAAAGGAAGGAGCAAGTGTTTTTTTTAGAATAAAAACGTAAATGAAATGAAATGAAAACTTCTCATGAAATGAAACATGTAAAAAGAAACGAAGGATACTATAATGAATGAAGCACGACCATACGACAAGTAGCAGACAAAAACCAAAACACGCTCAAGTTTTTTTTTACTACACGACGAAAAAACTATGACGACGAACGGCAACATTGCAAAAATTAACGTAACGGCAACGGATTATTGTTGTGTTTTGTGAGCGTGAATGTCACTGAACAAATAATTATTTACTCTCTCCTTCTTCGTTCCTCCATTTCTATTTTTTACTATCTTGTAATAAAGATTGCTGCATTCGTCTATTACTATAATATGACGTTTGAATTCAATTTCAATTTTTACTAAATAGAAAATAGCAGCAACAATTCACCCTCCACCATAATAATCATCATCATAATAATAGAAAAAAAATGGATTTTCGTAATAATAATACACGTAATTTTGGTGTATGTTCAGTTAAGAAGAAAAAAGGACTTTTTCCGCAATTCACTCACATCATCTCGGAATCGTTAGTTATAGTTTACAAACCCCCTTATTTTATATCTTTTTTTAATGGCAATATTTTCGCTACCTACTGTTGATGCTATAGTGCAGGTAGGTATATTCACTTCGCAATTCGCATCTTTCTCTCTCGAAATAAATACGCCATTAAACAACTTAAACAGTTTTTCTCAGAGAGATAATATGTCATTCGTCATGCAAACCCTATAATAATAGACATGTGTGGTAGTGATTCGTCGTAGTCAATTAGCCATCCTAAAAAAAGATTTAAAAAAGCTATATCCTCCTCCCCTCCCCATCTCCTCCTCATCATCACTGATCTCACCAGAAACTAATCACGTTACTTGTATCAATGTACATACATGCGACTTTCTTTCTGTTTTTCCCTGTCTTTTTTATACTGCAAATATTCCATTCAACAAACCTCTCAATCACAATCATTACAATCAAAAATTACTTTTGTTCATTTGCTCTACAATAAAGAGAAGGAAATCTCTACATATTTTTCTCTAACTTCTTGCGTTTATTGTTTATATTAAACGCAGCACCAGTAAAGCACTATACAAATTTTTTAATCAAACTTGGAGTTTTCAAGACGTAAATTTAATGTGGGTACTAAGGGAAAATATATACTAACATCAGTAACAACAATAAAGAGTAAATCAAACCTGAAATAAAAAATGATGAGATTTTAAAAGCGAAAGACGAGGGATAGAAAAAAAGTACTCATCATTTTCAATTTCATTCAGGTTAAAGACATTATTATGTACGGAAAAATGCATTTTTACAATTACAATGCACTCACGAAAAGTATAGTACAACACAACATACATTTAAACCAAACATACCATCAACAATAAAGACAAGAAGAAGGAAACGTCATCATTAAAAAATCGACAGCTAAATTTAAAAAAAAGAAGCAAACCACTACCTGAAGACGAAGAAAAAAAAGAAATTGAAAGCTTTAAAAAGTAAGTAGAGATATATATATCCTAACTCAAATATATGTATATAATAATTGTACACGTAACAATCACAATAAGAAAAAAGCACAGGTAAAAAAAATCAGGTAAACATCTATATTTCGTACTTTTAAAATAAATTATTATTATCATAATCAACATCACTATATTTCTACTACTATATACTTGCCATTGCCATTAAATATTTAGTCTAAAATTAGTTCAGCATTTAAACATTTTAAACTTTAAAATGCGAGAAAAATAAAGTTTCTCTTTAAAACAAACGTGTTGAATGATGATGATTAAATTACTGTATATGAAAGAAAAAGTTATTGTGGCAATTTAAGAGGGAATTAGTGTAGTTCGCGTTTTTGAACAGACAATACGGAAATGATTATGATGACGACGAGGATGATGACTGCGATGAGAATGAGAAAAATACATTTTTAAAATAGATAATTTTTACCGCCTTGCACGACATATTGCCATATTTTTTTCGTTTGTGTGCTTGCACGTAATAAAACAGTATGATTCGAATTTGCGAGAGAAAAAAAAATGGGCAAACGAGTCAAATCGGAGAAACTGATTCGTTGCGCTGAGCCTATACAACAGACAGGTGCTATGCAAAAAATTTTGCATACAGTTCTCCATTTCAGTTCATCAGAGTAGTGGAGTGCAATTGGCAATTGCTGAATCATCATCGTCAAAACTTTTTTTTTCTCTCCTTTTTCTACTGTGTTTGAGTTAATCCATTTTGCCAACTAATCTTTTTGATGAAATCCCTCTCTTGTTTATCTTTTGATTTATTACGAAATCAATGCAAATCTTCTTCATCTTCTCGTCACAATTATCATGAGTCATCAACGTCAACACCACCGTCAATCTCTTTTATCCTACTTTTGTAACTCTTTTTTTTCCCTCTATATATTATATGTCCCATTTCTATAATTTCTTTTTTTTTGAATAAAAAAAACAATAAATTTATGTTAGTTCTACTAAAATCAGCAGGAGACTATCATTATCATCTTTTAGTCATCAAGTCAAGTCATCATCTTTTATATACTTTCTTGTTCTTTTCCCTTTCTGTGTCTTTGTTTGTGTTGGTGCTAGTACTACTATAACTACTGGTTATGATTTTGATGTGATGGGAGTGCGTAGCAAAAAATGTCTTCATCGTCCATCCGGTCTACTTTTACAATTTAACTGCTGGTCTGTGTTTGGTGCTGCTGATAAATGATGACATGACGCCTGCTGATAGTAGCCATCATTTTACTATGCGCAGCAGTGGTGCTTTATTGCTTATTATAGCGTACACATTTTTATTTAGCAAGAAGTGTAAGTATGCCACAAAACATACAAGGAACATGAAAGATGATAAGATAAAAAAAATTAAATGAAAATGAGAAAAAAAACAGTATTTTTATTTGCTTGTGTGACTGTATGTGACAGATACCTATTTGCATATTGTGAATGTGAATTTGTAATATAACAGGCTTGCCCGTTTATTGGTGTCCATCTGTTGTTGTTAGACTCGTGAATCATGTAAAACACATTCAATAAGCGATTCATAATCATGTAGAAAAAGTATTAACCAGAGAATGATGATAGTTTTAATACCCTTGCTTTTGGTCAGCGTACCGTGACTGCGCTCAGTTTTAGTTATTGTATGTTCCTCGTTAATAAAAACGGACGCGGATGGCAATATTCATGTTAAAAACAAAAACATTTTTTTCTCTCGTGTAACGCTTAAGTATACACAATATAATATAACGTTATCATATGAAATGCGACCATTACAACTTACAACTATTACAAACCGCCCGCTATCTAGTCGCCGCCGACCGATACTGTAATGATAAGATAATTTTTTATGGGCACCATTTCAGATCATCCTTCATTTGTTTATGCAGGCTGTTGATTTTTTCCACTCGTATTTTGATAACGATAATCCCATTTATGTCAATTTTAATTTAATGGGTTGGGGTTTAAAACATTCCAAAACATTCTAAATCAGAGGAAGACTTTAACAGACAAAAATAAAAATTCAAACTACACCGCTTCACTTCTGTGGCGTTCGTCGGTCCAAATCAAAGTTGATTGAACTATTATTTTATTTAAGTTCCTGGTTCCTCCGTGCCTTATCTTTATCAGGAGCCTGTATACAGTTTAGAAATCGAAAAGAATGCATGCCCATTCATTTATGATTGTATATATTTGCCGTAAAATGAAATGAAGAAAGGTTTTAAACCTTTATAAAAACCGCCTACTGTAGCAAGGTAAACTTAAATATTTTACGACTGAAGATAAAACGGTCGCTAATTAAACTGCATTCATTAATCATCTTTTATTATGTGCATGCTTGCTGGCATGTTTGTAGTAATGTGAACATTATTGTGAACTCAAAACAAAAATGTATGAATTAAAAAATAAAATAATAAATAGTGGCATCCTCTTTTTTTGTAAAGGTATACAACAAATAGTAAATTGTTGTAAGTAACTTATTATTGACCATTAAACGATAGGGTATAGGATGTTATAGTAGCATTAAGTTAACGTTATTAGCAGTACGAGACTTTAAAAATGGACGTAAATGCTAATACCATGCGTGTAACATATTTGTGCTGTTATTTTTATTGCCGGTGTTGGGGTACTGGTGAGAATTAGAACTGGCATTTCTGTTAATTGGACAATGATCAGTAGAGAGAAAAACAGTGGTGATTTGCATTGCATGTTACATTTTCTTTGTATTGTGCCACATTTTTCTCTCATTGTATTCAAGCTCAACTCATACGTTTAGCAACGCGCTATTGAATCTGATTTGTTCATTAATCACGACTATGACGACGAAGACAATGTATCGGACATTCATTAACCATTACACATGTGAACAAATCTACAACAAATTATTTATTAAAACTATCATGATGAGACAACTCGGTCGGCTATAGTGAATGAAGGCAGGGCAGAATAAGGGTTTAGATTTCACCTAGCATCATTATCATCAATCTTTTAAAGCTAATACAAATTATAGAGAACAAGGTAATTATTATACTAATTATTCATTTTTGCCTATTTTGGACGGTATGATAATTTTATTTTAGCATCTTGTTTACTCCAGCAGGCTAAGATTTGGCGTGCTTCTTTTATGTGCAGTTTAAAGGTGTAGAATATTAGTCAAAAGCACGTCAAAAGTAATATTTACCGAAATTATACAGTTTTTTATGGTGGTGTACTTTTTCTCTTGCGGTTGTAATTTCTTTATTTGTCTCTGGATATAAAATCTGAGTAGCGTGCAATACCAATCATAGGTATAATTCATAGGTACTTTTCTTGTGCATACAAAAATCCAGGTATTGCAACTAACTCAAGACAAAAGAGAGAAGGAGCAAGCGTGCCAAAATGAGTAAAAGCACATAATATTCAGATTGTATCAATGACCTCATCGCAATGGCGATGATTTGAAGTCACGTATTTTGTATTTGTCTAATTTTGACACGCTAACACAAAGTAAGAGAAAAAACCCATGAAAACTTTGTTCATTTAATTAGAAAACCAAAACTAGAAAGTTTTACTGGTTATTTCAATGATACTCCCCAAGAAATAATTGCTTTTGCTTTATTTTTAGTTGACCGTTACCATCACCGTATAGTATGAGCCATCGACATACGCTATCTATTAAAAACCCTTATTATTATTTTGCACGTAAATGCAGACTTGCCGCACATGAATACATGCGTAATTATTCTATTTATTCTTCCCAGATGAGATTCTTAATCAAAGCTCATTCATTAAGTTAAGTTTTGTTATATTGATTCGCAACTCATTCTCTCCCTGAATAATTTTGTCAATTGAATTACTGTTTTCAGTACAAAATTGTGGATGATCAATAGTCATCATTCATCACCTTCAATTTTATAATTTCATACAAATCAGAAAAATCATGATGACTACATAAATACGATTAGCATTAATTTTGATAGGAAGGAAAGTCATTTTAATTTAAACTTTTAAACTTCTTAATGACAAAGTACATCTTAAAATGCTAATTAGTTTTAAATGACAGCAGCAGCAGTTATTGTCATGCTTTAGTACAATAGAAGCCAATCAAATATTTCACGGCAAGTCAGCCAAGTACAAGTACATAATGTGCTGTATTTACAAGGTACATACATACCTACACAGGTTGTACATGCCAAATTAATTACTGCTGCCACTTTTTCAAATTCATTCATTCACTTGAATTTTCTTTTCTTCATCATCATCAACTCATCATTGAAAAACAAATATTAACTCAGCTCTCCATTTCATTTCATGCTTTGTGACTGATTGCATTTCTATATTCTTCTTATTCTCCTAACACTATTTTAAATTGTCTTTTCCTTTCGCATCAAAAAAATATATTTTAATTGGCTTCTCTTCTCTCAGATGTCCTTATGGTAACAGCAAAAGCGTGCACATCGCACACAGACACCATCATCACGCATGCATGCATTGTCTTTTTTTCTGCTAATGATAAAAAGAAATGAAGAGAAACAAAAAACAAAGGATTTGCGTGTTGTCGTGTGATTTGATTAGATATCTTTGACCGGTATGTTGTTTATATGCTTGTGTATACTCACACAATTAGTGTGTTGTATCTTTACCTTAAGTAATTAGTAAATTATGCTTTTATGATGCATTCTGCTACAATGGATATTTTAGATACTACTACATGTCATGTCATTTGGCTGTCATCTCACACCACAACAACAACAAAATGCAGTTTTGTCTATCTAAAATGTAATTTGGTAATTTACTTTACAACTTTAAATGAGTTTCAGCAGAAGGACAAAAAAAAGAACGTGATATGAGATAGGAGGCCGAAGAAATTTAGGTTTGACCTTTATAAAATCTAATCTCTGCCAATAACCGCAGCCCAGCACAACATATGCATGCACACTTGATTGAATGACGATGAAAGCACAAGTACAAATAGGTAATAATACTTGTAATTTGTATGTGTACTTTGTAAACCGCCTTGCATGGTCTGTTTGGTTATGTCTCATAAATATGCTAATTAGGAAAGACAATACCTTGTCAACAACAACAGCAGTAGCAGATGAGATGCGATGAGAATCGAGATTAGTTTGAAAAAGATTCAGATACAATTTACAATTTCCTGCTTTGCTCCCTGTTGTCGTCTCTCCTTTCACCTTGCACAAAATTTTAGTAACGAAACGAATGGCCATGCAGTGTTTTTATACGTATATCTCCAATTTTAAACAGCAGCACATGTATTATCTCAAAAGGAATAATAAATCAAAAATATACAACGCAAAAAAAATTGTCTACTTACTTTCTAACTTTTTGTAAAAGCTTGAATTTCCAATTCCAAGAAATTTTCCGTTTTTAACTCAACTCCTCGGTTTGATGTCTTTGGTTCAACCAAATTACTTTCAACTTTTTTTTATATTTTTCTTCAATAAAATGGCTATCCTTGAAAATTTGGAGTAGTATAGGTATCAAATATAGGTATCAAATAAATTTATTGTGAAATATATATTATTATTTATTGCAATTATTTCTTTCAGTTGAAAGAGCTATCATTCACTGTAAAAACTATTAAAATATTACAATACACAAAGTCAGAGGAATAAAAAGCAAAAGTAAATGTTACTGTAATGTTATTTTATGCGAATGTTGTACAATTTCAAAACTTGATCCTCACGTCACTTGAACTCACTCACATTTTTCTGATTTATCATACCGCTCGGGTAAAATATTTGTGAGTGAGCAAAGTAAACGCTGCCATTATCGTCATCATCATCATCATCATAATATACATTTATACCTATCATGCTATAAATATAGTTATCATTATCAATGAATCAATGGATGATGTGACGATGATTGTGATGGTAACGTAATACATTTTATTTTATGACTAAAGCCTAAACTGTGCTCTCTCTCTCTGATGTCAGATGACTGAAGCGATGATAATATGATAACTATATTTTACTGTACGTTATTCATTGAAGGTTATTACAATGAAAATTGAAAAAATACATGCATACACACACAAACAGACTTTGAGTAAAACTGGTAATCTGATAACTGCTGAAAAATGTATCAAATTATTGCGGGATGGATAGAGATACTCTCACAATCAGGGAGACAAAGTAAAAATGATGATGGCATAAACATTTGTAACTTACGAAATAATAGAAGCATCACAAAAGATTTATACATACTTTTTATGGCTCATTTACCTTGTACTCCGTCCAAAAATTCAAATGATCAAATTCTTATCTTAAAAAACATATGATGTTGAAATATGGGTTAGATGTATGATATTATAATTTTTTTTTGTCATTTTGGAATCTAATACATTTCAGGAGGCTTAAAGTCAGAATCAAAATTAAAGTGGAAATTTAAAAATTTGTGACTTCTTGGTATATGAATTGACTTGAGTCTCTTT
>JAHZNC010004871.1:0-21172 GCA_027744095.1 Zhuqinia jingwanae | reverse complement strand
TTCTTAGGGGAGATGTTTGCTGTCGAAATGGGTGAAAATTTTGAAGGAAATAATAATACCTTATCCTCATCTTTCTTCGTTTTCCCTTCCTTTGTCAAGCTAAAGCAGTCAACTTCACTCTCGCAACATGTTCGTCTTCGTCGTTTCCCCAGTCCTCTCGTATTTTTTTGTCCATCACTTTTTTTTATTTCTTTACATTTTGCTGTTGTGTGTGAGATATGTACACAGACCACCAGACACACACGCACCCAACCAACCATGATATTTGGAAATTGTACGTGATTCTATGAGGAAAAAAAACCAAAAGGGAAAATGATTCTTGGACATTTACCACTATATTTTTCAATACAAGACCAAGATGCAGTAAAGTAACAGTGAAACGACAGGGGAAAATAGGGTTATCCTTTTGACATAATGGAAAGTCCATTCTCGCACAGAATGACAATATATTGTATATGTGAAGTTAAAGAGAGAGAATTGATATAATGTAATTTATCTTTTCAAGTATGGATCTTGAAAGATGAAAGGTATAGCTTGTATGCATGGTCAAAAAAAAATATGAAAAGGAAAACAACAGGATTCGCTTTATTTTTTATCCCACGAAAGAAGTTGATGTCGTTTGGAGTACAACAGCTATATAGTTTTTTTTCACTTTTTTTACTCGGATATTTTCTTGATCATAAAAGAATAAAATTGGATTGGCAGAAATTTTTCTCATAAATAAACGACCATGTGTAGAGGATGTCAATAACCTGCAATATTTCAAGGTAACATGTATGTATATATCATCCACCACCACCAGCACAAGTACTACGATTAATATTTGCTGCCATTATTATTAATATTTTCGTTGCATTTGGGACTGGAAATTTGACGGAAGCACACTGCCTTTAAATTTTACAACGCAGCAGGGAGCGAGCAAATTTTAATATTGGTAAAAGTACTAACGGGCAAGCACATACGTATATATCATACGTCGGGGGGTACAATTTTTTTTTAAAGTAAAACAAAATCCACTTGCTGGCCATTCTGGAGGCAGTATACTGGGCAAGTAGTATTTTATGTGTATATATTCAGTCACATTTCTTCTTGGAAAACTTAAACAAATTCTAATACTTAAAGATGGTACAAGTCCTTAGTTTTTAGTATATTTATTGCTACGCAAAAAGAATGCAAAGATTTAGCGCATTATAATTTTTGAGTTTGAGTGAAAATGTGAAACACAGCAAGAGGAAATCGTTTTTCAAACGTAGCATGACATCATAAATTCAGGTACGCATTTTCTCTTTTGCATATTTTCCTACTTTTTTTTATCCTTTTCATTTCAAACCAGCTTCACACAGCAAGGCCACTACCGGGAGTCATATCACTACACGCAGAAAGTTGAGATATTGCAGAAAAGAGGAAAAACCTTGAATTTATTTTAGGGTTGTGCATATGCATAGTAAAAAGTAGACGTCGGAGGACCACAGGACGATAACCAAGAGAGTGGCTAGAGAGTATAATGATATTACCATTCACAACACTTTCATCATTTACGCGGTCGACTCCCTCCTTTACTCACATTCATCCATTCCTTTTTCCTCTGTGTACCTCTTCATATTCTTTAGAGCCGCCGCCGCCACTAACATCATCACCACTATTGAAACCCTTTTTCTCTCTTTTTAGCTGTTGCAGAGAGGTAGAGAGGTACAGGTTTGTTTCCACGAATCCAGAGGCACGCATAATACTTGATATTATTATGAGACAAAATGGAGAAGAATAAGAAGAGCAATTCCAATAAAGTACGTTCCGCTTCGCTGTTGGTTATGCGTGTGGCATACATACATACACAAAAGAGTTGGAAAAAACATCACATACACACAGCTGTACGTATGCATATCGTTTGGTCTCACGCAAATATATAGTATCTTGCAATAAAGATGCAAAATGGGTTATGGTTATGCGTTCAAGTACCCTATGTGTATGCAGAGATATATTTCTAGGTAGATATATGTACATAGCTGCTAAAAGTGAATGATAGACTAGACTGTTATTGTACTAAAAATATAAAGTTGGGCACAATATGCATGAACATGACTATTTTTATGCATATAAGGACCCGGAAAAACGGAATACGACCCATTACAAGTTCCATCATGAATAGAAATGGCTTCCTTTCCTTCTTAATCATATATGTACGTATATTGCCGCTACTTTCATTTTAATGTTTTCTTCAAGAGTTGCAGAAGAAGTAGAAGAAGATGAAGTGAAATTTTGTACAAGAACATGAGAAAGGAAGACAGAGAGAGAGATAGAGATAGAGAAGGTCTGCTCATAAATTCTCCAATGTCCAAATAAATTTTGCTAGATCTGTCACTTCTTTCAGCATATAAATGTGACCATATCGCCCTCAACTTCCGTAAAGCCTTTTTCAATGTGTCTCTTCTTAAACTTGACTGCTGGCTGAGTGAGTAGAAAAGGTGGTAGTGGTGGTGGCGGCACAGGCAGAGGCAGTGGTGTGGATAGAAGTTTCAGAGGGAGCAAAGAAGAGAAAGAGAATAAGATCTATCCACTTTATTATTATCCCATTCCATAGTGTAGAGTTCTCCCACGGTGAAGATGAAGTCACTTTACTTTTCTTTCTTGTTCTTCTCTCTCTCTCTCTCTCTCTCTCTCTCCTTCTCCACTCTCTCGCAGGAAAATGCTCCCACTATGTATGTCCGTATGCATGCATATCTTATTCTCTTCTTGTTACATTATTTCAAATGCAATAGTAAACACCAAAAAAAGGTTATTTCCTTTCTTTCTGTCTTTGCGGAAGAAATAAAGCTATAATAATATGCGGCTGTCTACTACTATTTACCTATAGTCTACTTTATTACACCTTGCCATGAAACAAGATATAGGCAAGCGGCACGCAGAGACTTTTATAATATGGCGTGAGCTGTGTTGTTGTTGATTGCATTATTAAACTCTACCCGTTTTAGCCTTTTTCAAGCTACATATTTTATCATCCCACGTGGGTCTAACAACCTTCACCTCTAAATTGGATGGACATCTAGGTAAATACACAGACACAGTGTAAATAGCATCTGTCTTCATCCTTTATACCAAAAATAAGGATGGAGGAGAAAATTGAAGAAAATAATGGTGAAAACAAACAATAAAATATACATACATACCTACATCCTTTTTTGGAAAATACTCCTGTTTTATTTTTTTTAAATGTATTATGCATGCTTAATACCTTCAACAGACCTGTCAACCAGGTGAATATGTCTTATTACTCGGGTAAAATATTATATCACCCTATATTTAAGTATATATAGCATTGCATTAAGCCATGTTTGCGGTTATTTCAACTACTTATTTTGCAAACAAAAGAATTTTATTATAATGAATGATGTAGCAACTGCGTACCAAATTATGGCAAACAGAAAAACACATACATAAATGGTATATGCATACTGCCTTTCCAGCAAAACTCTAAATAAATCAATTTATTCTCTGCCTTTCAAATTTAATGATTCGTGTACACAAATAATATGAGACATTTGCACAAAATATTCAAGCATTCATCAAACGCCCCCATTAAAATTGTATAATAATATGATATAATCAGTACATACAAATTAGTAAAAGTACTTGTAGTTTCCTCAAATACCATCAATACCTTCCAATCATAGATTGAAAATAAAATGTACCTAAAAAAATTCTGAAAATAGAACACAATTTTTTCCCCTCTCTTTTTTTTACCACATCAACAGTTCCTTAGCAAAAGTACTTGTAGTTTCCTCAAATACCATCAATACCTTCCAATCATAGATTGAAAATAAAATGTACCTAAAAAAATTCTGAAAATAGAACACAATTTTTTCCCCTCTCTTTTTTTACCACATCAACAGTTCCATTGGACGTATTACATAGTATATAACACCACAATGATCAAAAGGATCGGATCCCTCCACATCAACCACGATTCCTATGTGGTCCTCCTTGTTATGCCTTGTTTTATAAATACCTTCCTACCTCAGTTTTTTTTGTAACTTGGCATATTACACAAGTGAATAGACACAAGGAAAAAAAAGTAGTATACTTTTTACTCTGCCAACTACTAAATGTATGTACATACCCAAGTTGATAGTGATAGACTACAACATGTAAACATACCATACCTACACATCATTAGATATTTTTCTATTTGCAAACTATTATACTACCAGCAGCAGCAGTAGGAAAGCTATTTCATGCAGCTATCAATCACCATAAGTCACCAATAACTCAATGAAGGAACCTCCAATAAATAAATTGAACTCTCCCTTCCTCCTCCCTGTCTGTATCCTACACACTGCGTTGTGTAAAACAACCCACACTCGATCTACTCCTTTTTTTCTTCAAATATTATTGTAGCATAGCAGCAGTAGCAGCAGCAGCATCACGAGCATCATCATCATCATACTTTCACATACATAATATATTATGTGCATCTTTCATTTCATTTTTTTCACTCCAACTTTCATTTCCTTCCGCACACTACCACACTCTCCGATAAACAGCTTGGGAGAAGAGATCAAGTAGTTTAGTAATGATATCAATTGAAAAAATTTGCCAGGTCAGGGTAAACATACATATGTACATGGTACATAAGTAGGTATGATACAGCCCATTATCATCATCCTGATGGGAAAAATTTCTAGCGATATGAAACCTCTTTTCGTCCATTTCGTTCCACTTGCACCGTATGATATTCACTCCTGTCATCTTTCAAGTCCTTTTTTTTGTAATTTGTGTACTCTACACTCCTACACAAATGTAAAAGTAGGTAGTGGGTAGAGAGATGTTAAGGTTTTACGATCCACCTCCTCCACCACCGTGGAAATTTGTGAAATGAAAAGGAGTGAGAGAGTGAGTAAGATATACAGGGAAATGGGGAGTAGTCAGAAAGTGGAGTATAATATGGAACAAAATGCATGGTTCAGTCATCCAATAAACCTGTCCAGTGAGAGATAGTGAGAGAGGGAGAGAGCAAGGATAGAGAAGAGGACTTGGAAAGGAAAGTCTACAAGTTTATATAACACAACAACAAGGATTTCACCAATTTAAAATAAGCAGCGGTGGAGTCTTTCTTCTGTTCGTATATGTGTGTATACCTATGTACATGTACACGAGCTGGTATCTTTTATATGAAAAAGGTATCTCTGGAGGAGAAGAAAAGAAAAGTGGTAAGTGAAGTGTGTGCAAAATGTATGTATTTATGTGTGCGGTGTGCAAGAAGGAGGAAAACATTATTAGAATACTGAAAATACACAAGGGAAATAACGTTGATGGGTTTGCTTGTCCGTTTCACGACGGAAAAGAGAGAGAGAGAGAGAGAAAGGTAAAGGAGAGAGGACGATCATGAGGATCGGTGATGTTGATAATCATAATGATACGTGTGTATGTATTTATGTATGGCTTTTCTCAGCGTGGTGGTAATAATGCGTGTATTCTTTGTATATAATATTTGTAAAATTGTTGTGGCGTAAACAGATGCGGAACCGTGCCGTGTGAGTAAAATGGTACAGGAATCATCTAATGTAGACATATAGAGTATATGTCAAAGAGCATACTGTATACTTATACTATTTACTACTTTACCTTTCTCCTTTTTTTTGAGCCGCTTTCGATTCCTTTGAATTTCTGTTTTTGTCTTCTCAAATTTCAACCCGAGAAAATGGAAAACTCAACTGGGTTGTTGTTGTTGATGATGATGATGATGATGACAATGATGATGTTTTGGTGGGTATCTAATATTATAAAGGTAAATATATTACACGTGTACTTTATCGTAGCTTTGAGGTTGGTAGCATGTACATGTACACATGCAGAAAATATATAGTAGAAAGTTCGTAAATTGTATAAGTTTACAGAATCATCATTTTCAAGGAACTGCAGAAAAGGGAGTACCCTTTCATGTTCCTTATGTATTCCCGATAAATAATTATATGAAAATACACAATTTACTCGGAGAATGAGTATTTCATTCATTTGAAGGGGGCACACTATAATGGATACAGATCTTGATAGGTTTCCTCCACGTGTCCCTCTGCGTCTCCTCTCGTATTTAGTGGTTCTGTTTACCGCTTAATTATTTATTATTAAAGTAAATTGATCTTATTTTATGATCTTTCGATTGGAATGACATGTATGCTCCTTGTTATCTGTTTTGTATGTATAATTATGTACATATACATCCGTTATATGACACCGTTTGAAATTCAGCAGCTATTGCATGTATAGTTCATCCAATTTTCTTAATAAAAAATAGAAAGCAGCATCAACGACCATTTGTTCCGTGTGTTCTCCATATTTTTTGACGATTGAATGCACATGAAATCAACAAAAAGAAACAATGTGTATCCCTTTGGGACACATTATGATTTGTCACAGGGCTCTTGAACTACCAAAAAATAAATTGAACCTTCATACTGTTCACAATATACAAAACATTTTCAGCAATAAAAGCTGGTAAGACTTTTTTCACACAAAAAAGGGAATCATTTATTCATTAGTCATAATAAGAATAGACGGAAAAACCTTGGGATGATGATGATACACACTGGCTGAATTATTAACGAGTAAAAAACATACAAATTAAGTTGTTTCCTGACTTTTGCTGCTGATGGTTTTTGGTGGTGGTAGCAGTACACTATCAGTACAGCAAAAAGGATAAGAGGATTAAATTATACAAACAGTTCATTTTGTTTATTATTTTTTGGCCCATTCAATTTAATTCTGAGAATAGCTTTTTAGGTGGTTGGACAATCCAATCATAATGGACTCGATTCGATAAGCACACGGATTCATCTTTATTTGATGACGATGATGGTGACAAGTTTACGTGTAATCAGTTGGGAATATAAAGAGAGAAAAAAGAGAATTGACAGCTGCTGGTTGAAGCTGATAAGAAAACTTTTGATGGGATTGAGAACCCGGCTGACTGATCGACGTGTGTATTCATCATCACCAGTCTCTGGTTCCAGATTGGACATCTTGTCGATCACGCGTATAATATATTTAGGACGCGTATATGCATATAGTAATTTGTAACAGAATATGCTTTTGCTTCCGTCATTCATTCCTCCAGTAAACCGTATTCTATGCCCATATATCTCCATTTTCAATTTATTTTGCATAGAAAATTATTAATAGGGAAAGGGACGAGCTCTGTTCCTCAAGACAGACGTGTAGTAGTGAAAAGGAAAATAGGACGCGAGGAGTCTGTGTGTGTTCCGCAGATACCATGATATGAAACCCATACAATATTATTATTTTTCATTTCTCCGTCATATAGATTCATATGTAATAATAATATGTAAACAGGACAGCACAAGCAACAAAAGAATTTGCGCACGCTACTTTGTTGCTACTGCACTGCTACTGCTACTACTGTTTTGTTATTATCCAAAGTAGTAAGTACATTTTCTGTCGGTTTTGGCTCTGCTTCCTCTGGCTCTAAACTCGAACAACAACAACAATATGAAATTAGGTCACGATGAATGTCACGTACGTGGTTGTCATATATTAGTAATTTACATGGATGCAGACTTTGGAGACATACATAAAAAAATACTTCCCATCCATTCCACTCTTCATTATTCTACAGTAGTATAGTATAATGTTTTGAATATAAAGTTGAACATAGGAAAAAGTTCCATCCAAAATGATAATATTATATTAGGAGAGTATAAATGTATGTGTATATTCTGTGTGCCATCATATTATATGGAACCATGTACAATTTATGTGATTGATATTTGAACCGCCTATTCCGTTGACACGCACTTTTAAACACAATATGTGCATGAATTAGCAATAAAAATAAAACGTGAATAGAAAGATAATAAAAGACACTTAACATCATTATGTAATGACGCTATATCATCATGCTTTAAATGTGGAGGACGCAATAAAAAATCCAACAGCGACAAGGGAGAAAATATAGAGAAGAGAGAGAGAGAGAGAAATGGAGAAGTAAAAGTGAGAAGGGAAAAAAGAAGAGAGGATCCTGTGAAACGAGAATCGAAGGAAGTGGGAAGCGGCGTGTCAATGTAAAAAAAACGAACAAATAGGGAAACGTAATAGGAACCCCATTTCATTGTATGTATATATTCGGCGGATTGTGTATATCAACCAGAGAGTGAGAGTGAGTGAGAGAGGTGTCATTACTTTTCTGAAAAAGAAAACCTCAGCTTTATACACATTAGCTGTGTGATGTTTTTATGTACGTTTCATTTATTGTTCCCCCATTCTGTGGAGGAGTTTAAGTGAATGATATGTTATATGACTGATATATAAATATGTACCTAAGTATGTACTCTCTTTTCCACTCTCAAATACTCAATACACGACATATGTTAATTTTTTCAGCTTTATAAGCTGCCCCAGAAATAGACTACTCAACCATGCATGCTTTCATATACCTATAAAATGCACATATATGTTTGTACATACAATATAGAAATAAAAGAATGCATCTAGAGAAAATGAATTTTGTTCTTTCAATGCACAACTTTTACTGTACATAAAAACATATACCTACTTACTCAAATGGAGAGAGAGAGAGAGAGAGAGAGAGAAAGAAAAAACATGTAAAAATCGTTTGTTATTTGCCGCTATTACGTGTTCCGTTGCAGTCCATCTAAAATGAAATCAATAGCCCTTGTCGTTCTTTCTTCTTTCATTCTTCCTTGTAAAAAATACATAAAATAGCATTACAAGATGTAAGTGCAATGCAATACATGATGGGATTTTCCTGAAAATTATAGCGGCATACATAAATAGAGGCACTCACAATAACACCACCACCACTACTATCACGTCGATTCAATAGTAATGACAATAGGAAAGATCCGTATCCTTTTTTCTAAAAAAAAACAGTCAGATTTGAAGCTTATAGCATTGCACTGGAAGACAAATGACAGGATGTGCAGCTACGAATTCACACGGAGAAAATGTGATTGCGGCAGTGGAAGTAGTACTAAAAATACACATACCTACATATATACATACATACATACAAAAAAAACAAGTACATATTATATAATACTATACATAATATATGGTGCATTGAATAATAGCTTTTCATTTTGTTTTCTTGTTGGTGATGTGTGGTGGTGAGTACAACTTCTACTTCTACTGCTGCTGCTGCTGCTGGAATAGTAACAACAGTAATAGAATAAAAATGCTTCGGCATAATGGTTGTAAGGACAGATTCAAGTGCAATTTACTACGCACAGACTACATAGACAGCAAAGGACGAAAACAAAAAAAAACACCAATGTTTTTGCTGAGAATGTGATGCGATGTTGAAAAGGAGGGAAAAGGGCGGCTATTATGTAACACGCTTTTTTGTCTCCATGTCTCTTGGTCTCGTGCCGTTGTGTCGTGTGTTTGTGTGTGCTTACATTCTTTTTTTTTAACTTTCATTCTATACTGATTCTTCTGAAAGGTTACTTGTTATATAAGATTCAATGTTATATAAGAGTTATAGCAAGTTTCAAGGGTGTTACCAGATATTTAAAAAACATACGGAGGAAAAAAGAGAGAAGAGGACAGCCTCTCTGTGTTTGGTTCGCTTGTCGCTCTCCATTGTGTTTTACTGGCTTCTTTATGATGCCCATTACATAATACGAGCGACGACGAGTTTTATTGTCTATTTGGCAATGACACCAAAAGAGAGAAAAAAGGAGCTCTTGTGACTCTTTCTCTGTCTTCAAGATCATCTCATTTATATAAATAACGGTTTTGTAGAGATTTGATAGGATGGACGACAGCAACGTCCATGTCCACATGAGTAGGAACTATATACAGAAGCACAAAAGTGCATTTTTTTAAGACATATAGATAGATGTAAGTATTTGTAGTATTATGTGTACTTCTTTGAACTACACATTTGGCTTTTTACCGTTGTTTTTCTTGGGAGGCTTGGGAAAAGAATTGCTGGTTTTTTGGTGCACGTGGAAAAATAAAGAGCATATGTATTCCTTTTGGTCCCTTCTCGTGCAATAATAGACTTAAGTTTGCGATAAGGGTATTATTGGAGACTTGCTAGTTGCTACACAGACAAACATAATATGCACATACGTACCTACTATATAGGAGCTCCACGATTCTATACAAAATATAACATCTTTTGGAAAGGAGAAGGAAAAATGAATGAAAGATATTTTTTTGTATGAACAAAGAAACAAGACGATAATGCCGCAAGGCATAATAAGGAAGTAATATACATGCACAAAGCTCGTAATCATCGTATCTTCGTGAGAGTGAGCACGAGAGAATGCAACTAGAAAGCTATAGATATACTACACTCACCAACTTGCATAAAAATGCGATGTGCGTGCATATATGGCGTTGTGGTGCGTGTGCGGCTGTTTTCCTGATTGCTCTAGAGTCACTTTCGTTTGGTTTGACTCACAAATTGCAGGAAGAATGATTTTTCGATATATATTTTGTGATTGCTTTTTGACTGTCTACGTACTTATGTGTGTATCTCTCTGTCGTCGGCATTATTGTCACAGTAGTAAAGTGAACGTGCATTTCATTTCTTGCTAGTCTTTTGCTGTCACTACTGCAACCCAGAATGAAATAATGGAAATACGACGATGATGATGAAAAAAATTCTTAAATTCACTGAAGAATAATGCGTGCTGACATAATGTAATGAATAGGAAGAGATATACACAAATCAAAATATAACCTTAAAGTTGAGAGAAAAACCTTGGAGCGTTTGCAGGTTTTTTTTGTGTATATGTGTGTATCAACTCTGCTGCACTAAAGAGTGCCTGCATCTTTTTGGAGTAGAGTAGTAAAAGGTGTATTATTTGTAGTAGGTATACATGTGTATAATGCACAAAGATCTTTTAGGGAGATGCTCGCGTGCAACGAAAATTTTCAACGTCTCCGTCTCTTATCCTCTTCCAATTTTATGCTTCTACTAACCTGTCCTTTCCAGAAGAGAGCAAGAGATTTCAATTTGTGACTGTTTCTGGTAATGTGGATGCAAGTAAATGGATGGTCGGTTTACAAAAGAAGTAGTATATAGTGAGAGGAAAATGGTCTTAAAAATAGAATAGGTGGATGCAGACGAAGAGAAAGAGATCAAGAAAGGAAAATGAAGGTGAAATGTGAAATCAACTCTTGTGTGATATCGAAAAGCCAGCAGTACATTTTCTGTTATCAACAAAGACAAAGCGATGCATGTCATTTGAAAGAAACGAGTGAAATGCACATTGCTTGTACGGTTGAGTTGAAGAGAGAGAGAGAGAGAGAGAAAGAGTGTTGTGTGTTGTCAGAAGACTGAATACGAGCGTTCATTTTGTATACTGTACAATGATACATATATAGATGCATGATGATATGATGAAGTTGGGTGTTGCTGGTTTATATAGGGAAAAAATATTAAGACTATGAAGAATTGTCTCAGTTGAGGGGGAAACCCAAAGCAAAAGTTAATGTCATCTTCGAAGCTACATGTTCAAAATCACAAAATGCTGAAAGCAAAATCACATAATATTAAAAGCACCCTAGATAATAATAGACAGATTTTGTTCATTTGATTTAACATAAAATAAAGTACATACTTATTTACCATAGCTTACCTTTTGAGCCAACAATACACACACACTCACGTCGCTCCTCATCAACTCAACTTCTTTATGAATGAGTCAAGTCTAACAAAAGACAAAATGCTTTCTTTTATTTGCTTCAGGAGATTTTCCCTGTAAACCAGCAGTGCAGTGGTGTTGAATTATAGTATCTGTTCTCTTCCCAGCTTTCCAATTTAAATTATTCATTCCAACAGAAATCAAAATTTTTGTTCACATTAAATTACTTTTTTTTTATTACTCCTCTCTCACTCATGCCAATAGGTCATATAGCTAAACATTTAAAAGTATACCGTAACATTAGTAGTACACAATAAAATTGTACATACATGTATGTTTATTTATATCTATAACAGACAATAATATAACATACAAACATTCACAAGTTATTACATTTGATGAAAAGTTCATACAAAAATTTGAAGAAACACAAAGGACTGCTTAGAATGTACTACCACAAATTGCCTGATATATGTATCTGTACACACATTGTATATACCTACCTATTATTATACAGTGTTTTTATCTACTTTCTAGTGTACATTTATATGTCAAATGTATATATATATATATACCCTTACTACATTATTATGTTACTTAAACTGATATGCCTTTATTAGTAGTGATTCTTTATGTATTGAACTACGATTATATCAACTATTAACATTTTAATTGTACCGTGTACATCTGTTCAAAAACATTACAGCTATACAAACACCAATACAAAAAATCATTGGATATAATCAATCATTGCATGAAATCCTACAAATCGTGTGTATTCCTTACGATCATCGAAATCCTATGTGAATATAATTATAAATTTATTATTAAAAAAGGATGAATATGGGGTTTCCTATGAGGTCTGTTCAACTTTGTATTATTATCTATATAGCATGCTTACATTATAGGTAATATTGTATTATGTAACCCGTATCACAGATCAAGAGACATAATGTATATCCATTGATATTTTCAAAAAAAAAAATTGATTGTACAGACACCTTTAAACAAACCCACAATATATCATTATTACTATTTATTATACGGTGCAATATCTTACAATATTTTTTTTTTAATAAATATTGTAATTAGGTAAATAAGATTATTACTATTAACTTTATAGTGCGAATCAAATAAGTAGCAACCATTCTTAATTAAAGGTATTGCAAAGGTTATTGTAGCGTATAGCTATTATGTCTTATTATTTATTATTATTACATGAAAATGTGATTTTTCACTGCAGAACTATGTATATGCATATAGCCAGGATATAAGGATAGTAATGTTTCCAGTAATATGATAGTGCAACAAATATGTATTGCTTCTTAAAGCAGTTAAACTTATATATTTTATGTGTGCGCAATACCACCTTACATAATATATTATGTGGAGCTTTAAAAAAAAAATCTTCTCCAGGAATCAGATATATTTATATATGTATGTATGTATGTATATATGTATACCATTAGAGCCTTTACCCTGTCAATATAAAAGTGTCAGTCGCTTTGTTTTCTCCCAAGGAAAATCCTGTGCATCTCCTCATATTTCAGAAGCTGGCTGATTCTGATGCTGTTGTTAATGCTCTCTCTGAAAATAAAAAATCTTCTCGCAAGTGTGCACGTACGTACGTACAGGTGTTTGCTTATGTGTGCATGTGTATGTGTGGGAAAGAGATAAAGAAACACTTGAGAACTGACGATAAAGGTACAAAAGCATTCTTCACATTTTTTTCTTCGTCTTCTTCTTCTTCAAGTTACAGCAAAACCCAGGCCAGGTCTCAATCTGATTGTGTGGGAATAAAGTGAATAATATCCTCCTTTCTTTTTTGAGACAAGCGTATCCTTCTTTTGCAAGGGAAGTGAAGA
This sequence comes from Zhuqinia jingwanae, assembly GCA_027744095.1. Taxonomy (NCBI): domain Eukaryota; kingdom Metazoa; phylum Arthropoda; class Collembola; order Entomobryomorpha; family Paronellidae; genus Zhuqinia; species Zhuqinia jingwanae. Next base: position 7,677 of record JAHZNC010004871.1, on the reverse strand, counting down.
CGATCTTGTTTGTTATTTTTCACTGAAAACGGATGAGTACCATGTAACCAGCAACCTGGAGCAATGGGATCATTTGAAGCAGTAGACTTTGGTGTTGGTTTTGCGGATTAGCTGCACGCGACACGTCTCCACATCGGCCTGTTTCGGTTTGTAATGTAAAACAAAACCATTATTAGAGAAAACATACATACGTACACGTAGATACCTACATAGTTTGTGTGTTTCAAGAATTTGAGAATGTGATTGTACATGTCAACATTGAAATTCACTTAAATCGGCATTTGATGCATCACCACAGTTCTCGCATTTATAGGAATATACTGCGTAGCAGGGTGCACTATTAAGTATGAGGTAAATGTTTTATTTTGCCGTTTAAGATTTTAGGAAGCGCGATAGATAAGAGATGCAGAGATATACATATTTGCAGTGGAAACGAAGAGAGAGAGAGAGTAAAAGAGAAAGTTAGAGAGATAAATGTGATGTTTCACAAAAGTCTATTATTGTTGTTGTTACCGTTAGAGGAAATGTTGAAAGCCAGAAATCCTTCAACTCCAGGCGCCACACCCCTGCGACACGAGTCAGCGATGCTTGAGAATTGTAGAACCCTTCCTAAATCCGTGTCACCATCCTCCGAGACGTCAACCTCTTCTTCCTCATCTAAATACCCTCGGGACAGTTTTAATTTCTGTTGAATGGGTTTTCCTTCCCCACCACCACCACCACTACCACCACCAACGCCTCTAGACTTTGACTCGAGAGAGTTCAAAGAGGGAATCTCACGGAAGATAAAACAATATCGACTTGCCCCAGAGGATGGTCTTGATAATGGGGTCGTTATGAGATAACTGATCCCTTGCTCTTCCCACCAGCCATGACAAGAGAATTCTGAGTTGAGAAAATAGAAGAAAAAAAACACTCAAATTTATTCATGAGTTATCTTTATCAACACAATTTACAAAAGGAGTCACTAACTCCGTCATCATCTTTGCGTGGTTAAATAACTTATTGCCCCGCAAGCAAATATTTATCATTAAAGGTATTCTAAACACTTGAATTAACATGCAAAGAGAAGCAAGTAAATACACACACAGGTTTTAATTTTAAATATGAATATAATTATCACCTGCGACAATATCTTTTGTTGCACAGTCAGAGCGAAACTGTAACGTGTCATGTCTGTTACACCCGACCGTGATAGAAGAGAACCCCTCGGAGCAGGAATCTGAGATTAAGCGACCTTCCCGAGCGAGACCAGTTACTCCAAATCGGCCTATACTCGGGCATCTTTTTCTTGAAGGTGTAGGTGCTGTAAGTCAAACAAAAAAAGACGTCTCAACTCAACCCCAAAAAGTACTCAGTTTAATCAAAATCTAACATCCAACATATTATATACATACATATTGTGAAGCAAATGCATTGAATTCATTTTATGCATAATTATTTCTCAAAACTTACACACGAGGGTAATGTAAGGCAGCAAACTGGGATTAAAGTTGGAAGGATGGCATGCATCTTCAGATCTCCGCGTTCGGGCTCCCATTTGAAGCTCGATGATATGTGAATCCCTCCGTATTATCTCGGTGCACATAAATCCACTGTGACTGCATCAAATAAAACCAAAACCAAATGGATAAAAATACTAAAGTAGAAAAAAGTTTCCCATGAAAATACTACTTTACAGGTACTACTACACATGTCTAGTTTTCACTTTCATTTCACTAGTAAACATTTAAGTATGATTACATTACACATTTGTACATATATTATTATTATGAATTGAGATGTTTAACACATTTGCATAATATTTCTATCCTTTTTAAATTGAAAAAAAACTTTTGCTGCACTCTCAAAAAAAAAAAATTTCATATCCAAAAAATTATTATGCATCCCTATTTTACCACCTTCCCTTTCTACTTGGCTAAAAAATAATACGTAGTTTCGATTACATTATTATTATAGTACTAGTGTGTGATGTATTTATGCGGGAGCTTTTCAAAACCAGGTATCCCATTAGCACCCTGAATGATTTACGGGAACGAATTACCGGTTGGCATAATAAAGCAATGAGATGTATTACACTATATTATTATACGAGAAAAATACTTTGCTGTTTCCCATCCCAGTAGTTGTACTAGTAATAAGTTGGAATCTAAAACGTGTGTCGCTGTGTGTGTGTGTAAAATATCTGAGACTAGTGTTTTCAAGAGCGTGAGAGATAATTATGTCTGAAACTGGAAGTTTAAGCCATACCAGCCTAGTACCACCACCACCATTACATCCGCCTCCACTACCTCCTCCTCCGCCAAAAATGCAATGTTCATTTTCGTTACAACTTTACTCCTATTACTACTCTTACACAACAAACAAACTGCTTTTTCCCACTGCCACCACCGCCGCTTCTACATACTCCGTGGATTTCTGTAATTTATGAGACAGGAAGGGACGAAACGAACGAGAAATGTAAATTGTACACGTACATTATTTTAGAGTGTGCAACAACACCATACACCCAAGTAAAAAGCGGTATATTAATAGCTGATCTGATCAGAAAACTACTACTACCACTACACTTTTTGTAAACTATCATCCTACCGCCACATACAAATAAAATTTCCCGCAAAATTTTGTAAATGAGTATGCATATTTTCATAATATTATGCATTTATTTACGAATATACTTACTTATCCTAATATTAAGAGCAAATGTTCATTATATTGTTCCCTAAATATATTTGCTTTCAAACCTGGAATGACTGGTACTATCCAGAAGTTTGACTAATAATCGATTTGTTCATGTTATATATGGCGGCATAAAACTACTGGATTACTTCATTTACGTATAAGCAAAAATAAAATAAAAAGTCAATCCAAATATCTGAATTCCAAAATAGAAAACTGAACGCTTTCTTTTTACTTTCCTCTCTTTTGCAACTGCAAAAAAAGAACTTCATACAAGCGTAGCATACATACCTACATAACAGTAAAATCATGCAACAACTCGGAAAACATTTTGCCTTTACAGATATTCTTCTGCACAATACTTTTGTGCCATTTTACTACTACACACACACTACCCTCTTTTAAAATGTGCTCCCTTCACTTTTGGATATTTTTTTCTTGTATTTTGCTTGCCAAAAACCCAAGTCCATCTTTTATATTTGAAATACGCTATAAAGTTTGGCATCACGTCGTCATTCCCAAAGCTAATAACAGGGAAAAAAGACGAACAAAACGGAGCAATGAAACACGTCTCTATTTAAACAAAGTACGTAAAACACTATTACTTTACTACACAAAAAAAAGCGATTATGTGATGTTGTATGACGAGGAGAGGAGAACAAAACAAGGTCTAAAGCGCAATCATAGAAGTTTTTGTTGTACAAGTACAAGTATGTAAATATATTTATGCTGCTGTACACAAAAAAAGGCACTAGCAGAATCCGGGATGATGATGATGATGATGATCGCATGAGGATGAGGACTACGCCAAACAAAAGAAATTGAGGCTGGTGAAAGACACGCGCTTGAATGAGCAAAATCCTTGTTTAATCATTTCCATGAAAATTGTTTTCCATTTTCATAAAATGCATCTCACATACTCATCCAACTATGTATACTACTACTACAATATATAATATATACAATGATAATATTACTTGACTGCTGCTGAGCATCGTGCATCAACTCAAGCAGTAGTATAGAATAGCAGCCCCGTACTTTTTCTCTTTTTTTATTGCGTTTTTTTATGAAGAAGCGTAAAAATGCAAGAGTGAAGTGGAAAATCTCTCATACAAGTGTGTAGTATATTTTGTGAATAGTGCCTTTTTTATCGTCACACACAACCATTTGCCTCTCTTTTTCCTGTGATGTCTGATATATGTATGTAGCATATTATAAATGTGTATAAAACTGCGACGGCAAATGGCAAGGCAAGGCCGAAGAGGTTTTCTTTTCCCTTCCTTCCGGGTACATTTTTTTTCTGTAATGAACCACGTTTGGGTCTGTGGTGATAATTCCTTTTGTAAAAAGCATGTACATAAATATATTGCATAATGTGTTGTGTTGATATTTTGGTACCCTTATGCCTTCACGCCTACTACAGAGAATTCAAAACGAAACCCGTAAAAGCAGTAAAAACAGCAGTTTTCCTCTCTCTTTTTTTTTCTTGTGCACTTTTGCACATTACCTATGAACATTCCACCAAATAGTAAATGGCATCATGAAAGCTTTAAAATTTGCATTAGTATCGTACAACTTTGCATATTATGATGACGAGTTGTTGGAGGTTGAATGTGAAAGAAAGCAGAAAGAAATTCCAAGTTTTTGATCCCTTTTGTAAATGGGCTATCAGCGAGATCCATGCGTGCGTACATTTTATATAATTCCCGATTATCAGCTGTTATCATGGCTTTACTCAAACCCATGTAATGGCGTATGGTTGGATAAACTTTTATATGTGAATCTACAGTACTACATACATACCTATATGCTTGTATGTAAATGCAAAATGACATTCCGGATGGAGACAGAACTTTGTTTTCCCCACATATATTCTACCAACTCTGCCAGCATCATAGCATTTAGTAATATTTAGTATTTTTAAGTAGATTTGCCAACTAAAAAAATGGTACAAATTACTATCGTACGTGAGCATGTTGTTATTGTTTTGCGCAGCATAGAATATAAGCACAAAATTATGAGTGAACATTCGTTCGATTGCTTTTAAAGGGCTGCACTCACGCATAGAAAGAAAAACATGCAGTATTTTTTTTACGCATATATCAATACACATTTTTTTTAAACATTGCGTGCCTCACTTCCTATATACCCCGAACATAGGGTAATAAAATTTGTGCAAAAATGGCATGTACAACAGTGTACACCCATGTCAGTCGTTTTACACGATTATGTTTATTGCATGAATTGGCCAGCTACACAGTGTACTAGTATAATAGTGAGCACGTGAAAGTCGACAATAAATAAATAAAGCTTTTCCCAATGCAACGCTCAACAATCCATCCATTCTATAGCCTTCTCCTTGCTTATACAAGTATTTATACTTGCTTGTATCACACAAACCATTACACTTGATTCTCTAACGCAAAATACAAAACAGACAAATCTCTAAACTATTCTCCAGCTATTCATGTATGTATGCAAAGTAGTTGCACTAATAAAATGTTATACGATACAGTGTTTGTAGCCGTTGTACTCGCCGGTTGTGCAAAAAAAAATGCTACGAATAAAAAAACAGTTTAGTCATGAAATCCAAGAATAAAAGAAAAAACTGTTTCTTTATTCCAGGAACAGTAAAGTGATGGAATTTCTCTGTTTATTCCTTTGAATGCTATATAGTTTTTTTTCATAGAAAAAAAGCACGCAGAATTCGATAAAAAATATGCATACCTATAGCTCAAGTATACCGTGTAAAATTGCTGCAGCACAACAAATAGAGTAAAATACAAAACAGCAGAATAACTGGCGGCTAGCATGCTGTAAAATTTTCTCAAAAAAATCACTTTCCATAAAAAATATTCTTGTAGAAAAGCATATCATCATAATATTATATATATTCTTCTTTGTGCCTTGTGACTTGTAAATAACTGCCACTACTACTAGTCGTAGTATTGCTGATGTACATATCAACAAGCACAGCACCACTGTGTGGTGTACTGGCATGACATGTCGTCGCATTTGGTCATGTATGAATGAAAATGGGCTTTCACTTCACACACACAACGTCGACGATGATATGATGATGACGACGACTCGACTGCAAGCAAAGGGTCACGACGATGAAATGAAACATCATCATCATCATATCCTTTTCTTTATGTTTGTGCGTGTGGGTCCATAGAGAAAACACAATCAGTCAGGTTTATGTCATCCACACAAAAATATTATGTAGCTCCTTGTCCATTAATCAAATATATTATATATGAAAGTGCTTTTTATTCTGCTTTCTGTTATTATTATGCTCGAAAAAAACCATGTTGTTGCGGGGCATGCATGAGAGGGAAAAAAGGAAGGAAAAAAATTACAGTAGAGCTGTATAGGACCTATACACATACCTACACCCATATATACTTTTGTTTGTGTGTCTCTACTGAAATCTGAATTGTTGTTGCTCTCATAGGCCCACTCATCCACATATTGAATGACAAATGCTCCTTTTGCCAAAAAAATACTTTTCTACTCTACTACTCTCTTTGCTTTCTCTTTTTTCAATCCTCACTGCTCTCCTGATTCAAAGGAATGAAGTGAACATTGAAAACAGGAATTTTTTTGTGGCTTGCGAACTCCTATTTCTGAGGAAAAAAACTCAATCACAAAAGAGTCAGTCAGGGCAAAAAAATACACACACACACAAAAAACACATCCTACAAACTTTATATACTAAAGCAAAAGAGAACGTTTGTAGTTTCAGTTTTCATCGGTGATGATAGAAATCAACTTGGAACTTGTTGTTGCTGCTTTGCTCTTTACATGATGATAATTTTTCCATTCACTTTCCAATTCGACCATGTGTATTACATATATTTCGGCTTTCGTATAGGTAAATAAATATATATTTTTCTCTGCAATTTCTGTGAGTTCACCGTGGGCTATCGACCACCAAAACTTTTCATCTGAATTACAATGTACCTTATACCTACCTAGACACAGACCAGGCCTGGCCTCTACCACAAAGATAACCGACAATCAATATAATATATTATATATTTATTCCATTTTACTTACAACAACAAAAACTAGAAAAAATCAGGAAAAAAAACTTTTCAACTCCCAATAACCAGTCAACCAAGCCCAGTAATGTCAATTCAGGATGCAGACCACAAAAAATGTTTTAAAAAGTACAACAGACAAAGAATACATATATTTTTTGAAACCGTAATGCACCGAAAATTGAATCATGTAATCTTTGAATCTTTTGATCGTCATCAACGCACTCGCAGTGCACAACGCTAAGAACCACGCATTCTAGACAGATAAAAGGAGCACATCTCCCAACAAAATGAATCCCATGTCCATTGAGCAAGACAAATACAATCTAATATGCCAGTAGTGATAGTATATAGATTAAAGACAGATAAGCACACTCTTATGTTTTTTTTTACAAAACATTCGAAATAGTTGTGTTTCTTTCCAAAAGCAAAGCTATGTGTCTTTGTCTCTTTTAGTTTTTCTCTGCCTTTTCCTTCCATTCACAACACGGGAATATGTGCAAGTACATAATATATAGCAGTAGTAGCAACATATATATATATGCTGTACATTTTCAGTAAAGTATAACCCATTTACTTGAAATGTGATACACATTTTACTTTTTTTTTACACAGTTCTCTTTTTCTTCCTTTCAATCTTCATATATAACTGTACTTGCATTGCTGTCTAGTCTGCCATGAAGAAAAAAGTAGAAGAAAGAGAGAGAGATTTCTTTTGCTTACACACTTTGAGTGAACACATCTGTTCTTCTCTCTCTACCAAACCAAGTTACTTATTCAACAAGCTAAAATGTCTGCCCTGCATGTCTCCCTGCGTCATACATAAAAAAATTAGCATTTTTTCGTTATATATTCCTTATTCCAAATAAAATGTAATGTTTTTGCAATGCGACTACTACTATACATACATGAGAAGAAGAAGCATTTTTCCAAAAGAAAACGTAACGAAACA